>JAJPUD010008047.1:0-63292 GCA_023553655.1 Myrmecobius fasciatus
CCACAAAAGTGGATATGCTAACTTTTGCAAAGAAACTGTGATGACTGGTCCACTATAAATTTGTTATTTTAATTTCAAAGGGCTCTCAATACATCAAAGCAATCCTATTCCACCTTGATTTGCTATCTCTCACCCCACCTGTTCTTCCAAATCACTTTTCTTTTCAAATCTTCCCTAGCATTCCCTTCCACTACCTTCTGAGTACTTTTGAGTATAATGTACTAAGGTCAGGCTACAGGCTGTACAAGCTCCCTTTTTCATCCACACCATCCCTAGGTCCACCTTTTACTCTAGACTTGTTATCTCTTCCCACTAGATTGCAAATTCCTTTAGAGCACAGACTGTTCCATTTTTGAAATGAAAAGTGCTTATTTCAGTGACTGATACCTAGAAGGAGCTTAATAAATACTTAGTGGATTGCATTTTCTAACTCTACAACATTTTGCACATATCCTCCTCCTATCCACTCACAGCCCCTGCCCTCATTTGAGTCTTATCTCTTTCTAGCTTGTTGTTTACTTGTTAAAAAGTCCTATTCAACACTTTGAGAACCCTAGGCAAAGATATGTGTATGTATGTGTATGTATATATAGATGTTGTTTTTCTCATCATCACCAAAAGAAATATTTTTTATAAATATATAAAATATATGCAGTGCTTGTCTTCTTCCTTGCAAACTCCTTGAGTTCAGGTACTGTTTGATTTTCTTTTTCTTTTTCTTTTTTTTTTTTGCATCCCTAGCACTCTGCTAAGTGCATACTAAGTAGCCCCCTTAGTACTAATTCTTCTTAATTGATGTCTTAGTTTTGTATATCTATTAGCATGTAAGGAAGTTTTTCTTATTTGATTATCAATAAACATTTATTAGATGATTTACTTTTACAGGAATGTGCTGTCCTTTTCACCAAATATAAAGTCAATTCTTTCCACCAAGCTAATCCTATAGTCCATCTCTACCTACAGTTCAACAAGTTTCCTTCCTCCCAAGACTACCCAGGGTCACAAATTTCCATGATCTGATCCAGTCCCCTCATTTTACTGATGAAAAACAGGAGGCCATACTGATTAAATAAATGGCTTGGATAAAGTTTCACATGTAATAATTGGCAGGTACAGAATTTGTACTTGCCACATATTTCCCCCTCTTCACACATAGGATTATAAAGTTTCCTACCAGCTAGATATACCTCAAAGCTTTCTCCATTTCCCTACCCCTTGTTAGAATGAGAGAACAAATCAACAAAAGTCCATTTACAAGCATCCAAAACACTTCAAGAAGAATCACAAAAAATTCTTGGTTCTTAACACTTTTTACTCAAAACTCCAGTATTTCCTACTCCTTCCCCATCTAAAGACAACTTTAATGGTAAGCTCATCATTTTTAAAATGATTGTACCAACTGAATTTGTTATACCTATATCTCACATTTAGGAAACCCAAATCTGAGGACGGAAATCACAGCACTGAAAGGAAGAGAAAGGGGAACGGCAAGGGGAAAAACTTCTGAACTGTCAAGAGAGGCAGATGTTTTGGAGAGTCAGTCCCCTTCCTAACTTCCTGTAATCAAGACTGTAGAGAATTTATGAAAAAGTCTATCTGAGGGGGCTTTTAAATGGCAGAGTAGATAGAGTACCGGCCCTAAAGTCAGGAGGATCTGAGTTCAAATCCAGCCTCAGGCATTTAACATTCACTAGCTGTGTGACTCTGGCCAAGTCACTTAACCTCAATTGGCTGGGGGTGGGGGGAGTATATCAAAGTCATCTACTGTCACAGAAAACATCATCTTCATTCCCAAGATAATAACGGAGGAAAACTTCTATCTCTCCCCCCAAGGAGACAGGACAAATCTTTTTGATTTTCGGGGGAGGGAAGGGGCTTGGGGGAACCCCTAATACTGGGAGAAAAATGACTTCCTCAAAGGAGTCGGCGGCTCCATTTTTGCTCCAGAAGGAAGGGTGCACTGTGGCCCTACCCTCCTTGTCTGCCCTTCCCCGCCCCCTCAATTTTTTTTTTTTTTTCCTACGGGGAAACACAAGTTACAAAGATAGAGGAAATGACTCGGGGCCAAAGGGCTTGAAAATTCCAAGCCAAAGGCAGAGTGGGAACGGGACAACAAGAGGCTTCCCTAGTCCGACGCCTCCCTCAGCTGTCAGCCGGACATCACCCTTCCTCCCCCCGACCACACCCAACGACCATGCACAGGGCCCCTACCTAAAGACGCTGCAGAATCCTGGGTTCGGGTCTCAATGCAGCTCCCGTACAGAAAGACAAAGAGAAAAAGTCTAGGGTCCATCCCGGAGGCCCGGGAGAGCCCGGACCTCATCCGTTCTCTGCCTCCCTGCAGAACCCAGCCACTATCTCCGGTGGTGAATGCTCCAGTCTCCTATGGGCTATCAGGCCAGGGTGCTAACCACAGTAGCGGCAAGAACGGGTTTCCCCAACAGAAGTACATGGCCCAAACCACCAACCCCAGCCCGCGAAGCTTCGGATTCGTCACTTCCGGTCGCTTGCGGATTGGCGTTCTTGAAGAGGCAGGGGTGGGCGAAGTACTGAGTGAGGGATCAATTCAGACCTCTCCTTTGCTAGCCTTCTTATAATCTGGGAGACAGGTGAAAGGTCTCCCCGGCTGGCCTCCCTTTCCCTAGAGGGCGTGGCAGCCGCTGCCCAGACCGGGATCCCGGCAGCCCCAGTCCGCCTCCCTGAACTTGGTCCTCCGCCCTTAGCGGTTAACCACGTGAGAAAGATCTTGGTCTCTGCTTCGCCCTGCCCCCTTCCGTCTTCTCTCTTTCTCTTCTTGGTTCACCCCAGCTTTCTGGTGAGATAGTCAGATCACACCCAAACCACTGGACCTGAAGGCGTGTTTCCGGATTTTCTGCCAGCCCGAATAAGGTGATTCCTGGGCAGACTCCCCAGGCACGGCAACTTGTGCTCGAACTACCTTGCTCTTGAGGAAAAGTATCATCGCCTCAGCCTCGGTCTCCTATAATGCGTGGTTGACCACAGGCCGAGTGGTGCTTGTCTGAGACCAGAGGTGGAAAATGCAGAATAATCAGAGCTAATATGTCCGTATACTTTGAAGATTTGCCGTTCTGTAGCTATAGGCTTTGTAAGGTTTGCAATATATATATATATACGTATGTATATATATATATATATATACATATATATATATATATACATACGTATATATATATATATAGTACTCACACAAACATATATAGCCATGTGTATATGTAAACACATACACACCTACATACATCCCTTTAAGGTTTGGAGTGATCGACATAATACATATATACACATGCACGTGTGTATGTGTATATATATATATACACACATACATACACACACACATACATACTTTTATCCCTTTAAGGTTACATAATACATAGCCATATTGTATATACACACACATAGATAATATACCTGTATATACTAATATTTATATGCATATATACACATATAAACTCCTTTAAGGTTTGCAATGATTGACATAGGAATAATACATGCACATACCTATGCATATATACACAATGCATGCATTTACCCCTTTAACATTTGCAAAGTGATAAACACAAAAAAATACAATATACATAATGTGTACAAATACATATATATTTACATGTGTAGAGATATTTTATATCTCTTCACATGTGTATATGCATACATATACTTATCCCATTAAGGTTTGCAAAGTTATCTACATAGGATAAGGTTAATTGTTACTCCTTTGTTTTTCAAGAGGACCAATGGTATAGTGAGGGGTGATGTTTTGACTTGCCCTTGAATAGGATTTAAGGGAAGCAGAGTTGCACGGTCATCAACCAACTCTCTCTTCTTGGTTACTAAAATCCAGTGACAAGGCAAGGATCTAGATAGAGGACTGTTCATAGCTCGGGTTGAAATGGATGACCTTGATATCTTCAATGTCTGCCCAAACTTTAAGTGCTCTGCAACACCTGCCTCAGCTGTAAGGGCTTTGGAACAAATTATTCTCATCTGTCCATTCCAGCAAGAAAAATCTTCATAGGTTTGGAGTAGTCATTCACCTAATTCATTGTGTGATTTTTGGCCTGTTCTGAAAACCACTTTCAATAGCTTCTTGGAGCTATACAAACTTTCAAGTATTATATAAATTCTACCTATTCTTATTGCATGGGGTTGTATGGGGTATTCTTTTAGGAATAGCACCCTGACCACATCAGGGTAAAACCATCTCTGCAGATAAGCTAAACTAGGTTGAAACTAACCCACAGGCCTCAAAACCTAGGTAACAAGTCAAAACATTACCCTCCTGAAGTAGTTGAACCTCTTTGAAAAGAAATAACATATGGTAATAGTATTTAAATAGGCTTTAAACTTTACAAAGCTATCTACATAGAATAATAATACCAGCATTTAGGCTTTAAGGTTTGCAGAATGATCTAGGTAGGGTAATAATATCTAACTGGTTCTATAATGTTTGCAAAGCAATTCACATAAGATAAATTTATTTATTTTGCTAAGGCAATTGGGGTTAAGTGACTTGCCCAAGGTCACACAGCTAAGACATATTAAGTGTTTGAGGCCAGATTTGAACTCAGGTCTTCCTGACTTGAGGAGTGGTGCTCTATCCACTGTGCCACCTAGCTGCCCCATAAGATAAATTTAAAAGCACTTCTATAGGATTTAAGTTTACAAAGCAATCTACACAGATTAATAATAATAGCTAGCATTTTCATATAACACATTAAAGTTTGCAAAGCATTTTATAACAGTATAATAGTCATCACATATTATATGCCTACTATGTATCAAGCATGATGTTAAGATCTGGAGATAAAAAAAGAGGCAAAAGACAATTTCTATCTTGAAAGACCTTATGTTCTAATAGAGGAACCAACATATTTAACAAATATATTCAAAGCAGACTATGTAAAGGATAAATAAATAATAAACCAGTTAGTATTTATACATAGTATTGTTTCAAACTTTGCAGAACACTTTACATATTATCTTATTTGATCTTCGCAACAGCTCTCCAAAATAGATGCTGTAATTATCTGCATTTTATAGTTGAGGAAACTTAAATTCAAAGATGTTAAGTGACTTGTCCAGGGTCACACTGCTAGTAATCTTAGGAGGGAAGATTTTAACTCTGCCCCTAGTAAGCTAAGGGTAGCCTGAAACAGCAGTAAAAAAGGAAGCCTGCACTTCTCAGATTGTAATGGAAATTGACAGAAATGTTAAGCAACTGTCAGGACTACTACTAGCTAAAAGATGGAAGATATTTTAGCAAAGAAACATGAAACATGAAGGGACTGGGTAGACTTTACTCTTCTGATCTCTTGCTTCCATTTAGGGAGAACATGAGCATTTGGCACACACACTCAAGGGTAGTTACTCTATCAATTCCTGTTATAAGGACTTGGACCAACAAGACTTCAAAAGTGAATGGGATTGATTGGATGAAGTTTTCTCAGTTTGAGACTAAGTCATATGATCCCTATTCCCAGAGTCCGAAGATCAAGTCTTGTACCTTGGATTGCAGGGAGTCACATGGTCTCTAAAGGTCAGACCCTTTGGAAGTTACAAGAAGTGACATGACCTACAGGAAGCAGACAACATCAGTGACCATTAATAAAGGATGGTTATATCCTTTTAGTCTATCCAGTGAAAAGGCTTGGGTCTTTTTCTATTTAATCAAGTGTTCTACTTCCGGCTGGTCAGATGGAGCACATGGCGGGAGTTGGGATGGCTCCTAGGTGTATATCCAGGCCTCTCCCTTCAGGGATTAAATAAATGTTTTCTCTTTGTACCTGAAGATGTCTCTGATTAGTTAATTTGGGAAAGGGGGTCTAGCACCTGTCCCACACAAAAGAGAATGGTTTTATTTAAAAAATAAGAATGTAGAAAAAGTTCATGTGTAGACTTATAGTAAGTCAAGAGACATCCCCTCCCTTTCCCTATCTATCTGATACTAAGGGTCCTTGTGACTTAGTTATAGTTTTGGGAGACCCCAACAACGTCAGAGATTGTACTTTACATCATCATTTTAGCGCCTTGAACAATGTTGATTTTCAGAAGCTGTCATGTTTGTATCTGTTTCTAATAGGTTCTTTGAACCATTATGCTGTCATTGTCTTCCACCTTCTTCCACTGTTTCCCCAATTTAACTGTGACATGGTAGACTTCCATGCGTGTTTTTAGAAGGGGACTTAAAACTTCTGGCTTGTCTCCTTACCTAGGGAAATCCTGAGAACATCAATACCATTTTGCTCTCTTTAAAAGGTCCCTCAACTGGAGTGTAAGCACTAAGACTAAGAAGACAAGTTTTATTGAACCCAATTAAAAACCAATACGGACTCTGTGCTACCTATCCCCACTTCTTTCTCTGTAAGAAAAAAATTGGGGATGCTAGAAGTTCATTGATTCCTTTCTTTTGTCCTGACCAGAGCACTGACACACAAGATTAGTGAAGGATCAGTGAGGTTCTCATCTTTTTGTGTGTTGGTGCATGTGGTTCCTTGTTGTACCCATCTTTTCTTTCCTCTTCTGTGGCTCCTTGTCAAGGCACTCTTTCCTATATTTTTTGCTTATCTTCCCTGAAATTGCACGATGTAAAAGCCCAAAGTCTATTTTTCCCACAGTTTTTTCCTGATATTGTTTTGCAGTTTTCCTGATATGCTTACTTTCCCCGTGCATCTCTGTTGGAATTTTAGCTTTTTTATTGGATGCCAAGGTCATGTGATTCGCTTCAGTGGATCTCTTTAAATCTCTCTTTTGATGTTTTGCATATTTCCTCATGTCATGAAATAGATCCCTTCCATACATAGACCTGAGGAATTTCTGTGAACCACAGAAACATGTCTTGTTTATATGGTTGCTCTATCATTGTCTTGTTATTCTAGCTTCTCTGGCCTAATACCTTTTGCCTTTTTTTTTTTTTTTTTTTTTGTCTCCCTGATAGTCATGACTACTGGTCACTTCAGGTTCTTTCATGGAGTCTTTTGAGAGTTAAAGAGATGCTGTAGCTGGTTACTTATTTAGATTCTAGGATGCTTCTCTGAAGAACTCCAAAATTTTGTAGGAGAGTGGCAGAGCCAATAGGGCCTGCTATATAGATAGAAGCCTGTGACACATGGTGAAAGGGTATTCCCTTCCTTTACTTGGAATCTGCAACCTATCTGTTTTCTTCTAATCACAGAGCTATAAAATACTTGATAATTAACATTTATATAGCACTTTAAGATTTTCAATGGTTTTTACATACACTTGAGCCTTACAATAACCTTTTGAGATAATTATAGATATTATTTCCATTTTACAGATGAGGAAACAAGCACAGAAAGAGGCAGTCAAGATGACTGAGCAGAAAAGTATTCAGCCAAGTTCTCCCAACATTTGCTTTCAAACAATTTTAAAATAATGTCTCAAATAGAATTCTGAAATGACAGAGCCAACAAATAGTCAAAGTGATACATTCTTCTAGCTCAAGACAACATAAGCAGTCAGAAGGAGAGATCTATGACATGGAGGAGGAGACTGGCCTGGAGTCTCCATAGATAAAACACCAGTGGTGGAACAAAAATGGTGGTTACCAAAGTAGCAGCAGCTAGATACAGTAAGAAAATCTGACAACTAGTCAGAAAGAGTTCCCCTATGTTATCACTGAACAAAGAACCAAATGCTGTTTGACAATTCCATTGCCTATATTCAATTCTGGGTCACAGTTCAAAGATAGAGTAAAACACTTTCATTCAAGAGGGAGTGGAAGCCCTGAAGAACAATATCATTTCTGGGAGGGTACAAGGAGTTCAAGGGAGGAGGGTTCCTGAGGAATAGTACCAGTTTCAATCCAAAGGGATTAGTGCCATTCTTGAGTGAGAACTAGAATGTAGATCAAGAGAAAAGTAAACAAATCTTTTCCCAGATCATAGCATCTTGAAAACACCCCAAACTTCAAAACCCCAGAAATATCTCTGAAAACAACAGCATGAAAGAGCCTGAAGTTTGATTTAGAGTCCCTTCCCAAACCCCAGTAGAGGGAACAGAGAACAACATTAACATAAAATTCCAAATCAAGAAATAGGGTGGGAAAATGAGCAAACAACAGAAAAAGAACCTCACCATAAAAAAAAAAAACCAAAAAAACAAAAAAAAAACCAAAAAAAAAAAAAACGACTGTGGTTACAGGGAATATCAAGACATAAATTTAGAAGACAAAGAAGTTAAAATAATTACAATCAAATTCCCAAAGAAAATTGTGAATCGAGCATAAGCCCAATAGAAATTCCTGGAAGATCGAATTTTTTTTTTTCCTAAATCAAATAAAAATGGTAAAAGAAAGACTAGGTAAAGCGAAAGAAGAAAATTATGAAAAGACAATTAACAGCTTGGGTAAAAGAGGCAAAAAAAAAAATAATGAAGATAACATCTTAAAAAACAGAAAGGTAGGGGGCAGCTAGTTGGTGGAGTGGATAGAGCACCAGCCCTGAAGTTGGGAGGACCTGAGTTCAAATCTGGTCTCAGTCACTTAACACTTCCTGGCTGTGTGACCCTGGGCAGGTCTCTTAACCCCAATTGCCTCAGGGAGAAAAAATAGAATTGGCCAAATGGAAAAAGCCATACAAAAGTTCACTAAAGCTTTCCTTAAAAAGAGGTACAAAAGCTCACTTTACTCAAAAGTCAAGAGTTGAATGAGTGAAAGTTATTGAGTCTGGAGACATCTAGAAATATTCAAAGTCCATAGAATGAGAAAAATAGATGTGAAATATTGAATTGAAAAAAAAAGAACTGTCCTGGAAAATAAAATGATGAGGTATAATTAAAGAATTATTGGATTACCTGAAAAATAAAGACCCTGGACATTATATTTCTTTTGTTTTAAATAATAGCTTTTTATTATCAAAATATATGCAAAGTTAGTTTTCAACATTCATCTTTGCAAAACCTTATGTTCCAAATTTTTCTCCCTCCTTTCTCCCCACTTGCTCCCCTAGACAGCAAGCAATCCATATGTTAAATACCAGAAATCATATTTCAAAAAAATTATAAAGTAAAACTGCCTCCATATCTTAGAACCAGGAGGTAAAATAGAAATTAAATGAATGCATTGATCACCTCCTGAAAGAAATCCCAAAATAAGAACTCCCAAGTATGTTATAGCCAAATTCCAAAGCTCCCAAGGAAAAAAAAGATTAAAAAAACAAACAAATAAACAAACAAATCTTTAAGCAGCCAGAAAGAAACTATCTAAATACAGTGGAGCCACAAAATTTAGTAGTTATTACAATAAAGGAGTTTGCTTGAAATATGAGCTGAGGTTACAACCAAAAATAACCTTCCCAGTTAAACTGTGTATAAGTTTTCAAGGAATAATAAGGATTTTCAAGGATTCCTGATTTAAAGAACAAAGCTGAATAGAAAAATCTGATTTTCAAATACAAGACTCAAGAAAAGCATAAAAAGGTAAATAGGAAAGAGAAATTATAAGGTCAAATATATGCTTTTCCACGTGGGAAGATGATACATGTATCTTCTAAGAATTTTATCTTTGTTAGGAATGTTAGAAGAATTCAACATTGAAGAGATATGGGGGATGAGTCAATTATGTTGAGATAATGAAAAAATAAATATACAAGAAAATTGGAAAACCTAGAGAAAAGGGGAAGGAAGGGAAAAAAGGTGGGGGGGGGAGGGGAATTATCTTTACATAAAAGAAGCACAAAAAGAAGAACCTTTACAATGGAGGGCAAAATGGTGAGGAGGGAGGGAATGGTGAACCTCATAATTTGATTCAAAAAGAGAACACATACATAAACAAACACACTATCTCAATTAGTATTAGAAATACATCTTACCTGATAGCAAAGTAGGAGGGGAAAGGGATAAGAGAAAGGCATGAGAGTAGTAACAGGGAGGAGAGATAAAGAAGTCAGAAATAAAATTGAATTTAGAGGATGGACAGGAGAAAAAAAGAAAAGAAAAAGAAGAAAATAGGATGGAAGGAAATGCACAGTGAGTAATCATAACTGTGAACATGAATGGGATGAAATCACTTATAAAATGGAAGCAGAATGAGTTAGAAACCAGAATCCAACTATATGTTGTTTGTAAGAAACACAGTTGAAACAGAGAGACACTACAAGGTTAAAATATGAACTTGAGGAAATCTATTATGCTTCAACTAAAGTAAAAAAAGGCAGGGATAGCAATCATGATCTTAGATAAAGCAAAATCAAAAATAGGCCAAATTAAAAGAGATAAGCAAAGAAATTGGATTTTGCTAAAAGGAATTACAACTAATTTCAAAGCTAAACATAATATGCATCAAGTAGTTAAATGAAGTAATTAGACAGAAAAACTATATTAGTTGTAGACTTCAACTTTCCCCTACCCACACTAGATAAATCTAATTATAGAACAAATAAGAAAGAAATCAAACAAATCTAATCTGATTTTTCATGACAAACTTTAAAAAATAACCCATGGTCCAGATTCTTACACTCTGTGTTTATATGAAAGTTTTAGGCAACTGCCTCTCAATACCACTTTTTGGCTTATTTTACTTCTACTTGGAATTTCTTGTAACATTCACAGAATAATCCTCATGTCTGGATCTCTATAATTCTAAATAAAACTTTCCTCTTCTCAGTCCCAGATAAGCAATCAGAGATAAATATTTTCTTTTTAAATTATAAGCATAGGACTTTACATTTATCTCTACTAAATTCTATCTTGTTAGCTTTATTTATGTTTTTCATTATTAAGATCTTCAGCTCTTAAGGGTTATTAATTTTCTTGACCTTATTCTTTTAAAATGAAACAGAAGAAGCATGATGTCACAGAAAGATCACTGTACTTTAAGGATTTTTTTATTTGAATTTGGAGAATTTCTCTGAGCATGTTTCCTCATTTGTAAAATGGGAAAATAATATATGGTCTATCTCACAGTTGTGAGAAAAACACTTTTAAACTTTAAAAAAAATTTAAAAATGTAAGTTATCTTCAATTACTTATCCCTTATTTTGTCTCATATATATATGACCTTTAAACATAAAATTTTGTTGTTATTTTGGACAGTTCTTTTTTTTCTTCACTGGAATAAATTTTGGTTTTATCAAATAAATTTAATTCTTCTAAGTTTCTTATCTCTTTTCTCCTGCCTTCCCCCTGCCCCAATCAACTTTTGTTTTTAGAATCTTAGACTAAGAGGTCCTACCTTTCCTCTCACTGAAGTTTTCTATTTCATATATCAGTTCTCTTCAATATCATAATATAAGATGATAAAACTACTACTTACCTAGGTAATTTCTTTTTCACTTTGAGTTCCTTATTTCTATGAATCAGATATAAGCCATTTCCTTTTACAATTTCCTTTACCTTTTACAACTGAAATCTTTAGAAAGGGAAAAGATAACAATCTCCCTGCTTTTAGCTGGCCTCATATTTGAATGCCCCATTTCAATTATGCCCTCTTTACATATTTGTTTTATCTATAATCATTTAATTCTTCCAGTTGATCTAGAGTATAACAATTCATTTATATAATGCCTTAAAATTTGCAAAATATCTTCATATCAACCCTGTGGTAATAAGCAGAAAAATATTACTTCCATTTTAGAGATGAGAAAACAAAAAGTGACCTCACAAAGCTAATAAAGTATTCCTTTCCATGTCCATCACAAACTTGAGTCCATTTTGCTGAAAATTGAAACTCCATTTGAAAGTAAGCTACTCAGTTATCTCTTAATACATTATGTCAGCTACTTAATGGTTTCATAGTGTTTAATGAATTTGGCTTATATTTATATTCTTTCTAAGACAAGGAAAAAAGATTTAGGAATGATAAAGACTAGAGAGAATTGCCATTTTAACAAAATGGATTTAGAATTGATAAATTAGGTCAGAATCTAGATTCTGAAAACAAAACAAAACAAAACAAAAAACCAAAACCCAGTAGTGATGAATTTCCTTTTTAGAAAGTGTTAAGTTTACTTCAGTGCTTAATTATCACTTCTAAAGCTTGTTTTCAACTTATGTGGTTTGAGACTCATACAAGTGACTGTATCAGCAGTGGAGAGGAAGAAGAGTGTGGTGAACTCTGAATTTATGGGGATAGTGGTTTAGCTGCAAAATTCTCTATGTAACCGAATATGTTTTAAAGCATGAGAATGTTGGAACAAGAAAAAGTAAACCAAAAAACTTATAAAAATTGTGTAGTTCAGAGTTAATCATCAATAGATTACTTCTTATTTGTAGATTGGGGAAAGGTAAATAAAGATATGTAAGATTGGTAATTCCAAGTTAAGTGGCAGCTGAGTGGCTGAATGGATAGAGAGAGCTTGTCCTGTAGTCAGGAAGACCTGAATTCAAATCTAGCCTCAGATACTCACTAGTTGTGTAACCCTGGGAAAGTCACATGATCTCCATTTGCCTTAATCCATAGGAGAAGGAAATAGCAAACCACTCCAGTATCCTTGCCAAGAAAATTCCATGGACAATATTGCCATACTATGCATGGGATAATGAAAAGTCATACACAACTAAATGTTTAAACAATAGCAACAACAAGGTAATACCATAAATTATGGTATGGTAATATAAATCCTTAAATAAATAATATGAAATGATAAAATATGAATTAATGTAAATAAAATATATTAATGAATATAAAACAATACATAATGAAAATATTAATAATATAAATATGAATTCCTGACTATTTTAATAAAGTTGTACTTGACATTCAAAAGATGCAATATATTGGCTCTCCTGACCAATTTTCTCATTTCTTTTTGGAAATTTTCTAGTCTATAAAACTAGAAATTTCAAGGTCAAACATGGCCTTTCCTTTTGTATGATTTATATATAATTTCTGTCCAAATCTTCCCTCAAAATATTTGTGGGCTCCCTACTCCCTATTTTCATTGCCACCAGCTTATTACTGATACTTATCACTTGATTCTCTATTAAAAAAAATCCAATAGCTATTTTCCCTTAATACATTCCTTTCTTCACCCTAAACCCCAATTCCTTTTCACACATTATGGTCAAACTGCAACCAAAGAAATTCCCATAACCAATTAAAATATCTTATAATTGGAAGAGACCATGAGGATCCTCTAATCAAACTTGTATTAGTTCAGTAATCTCCATTATCACATCTCTTGCAAGTATTTATCCAGCCTTAGCTTGAAGAATTATAGGTATTGGGATCTGCTACCTCTTAAAGTAATTCATTCCACTCCAGGACAGCTATGATTGTCAGGAAATATTTTACATATAATTTTCCTAAAATTTCCATCCACATCTATCCTTTTGGGCCAAGCAGAATAAATTTGATCCTTCTTCCTTCCTAGGATAGGAATAAAGGATTAAACTTGTGACTCATTGTGTTAGGGGACTCCCTTCTAAGGAAACTCCCTCAGTGTAGGAGAACACATTCTCTACACCTTAGTCTTAAAAAGTGGCTGTGCAACTATAAGCTATTTTATCCCACTGTATCTTTTTCCCCCCATGCTAAATATCCTCAGTTCCTTTAATCAACCTTTTTTTATAGAAGATGACACAATAGAGTAAACAAGAGTGCTAGTTTTAGAATCAGGAGAGATGTGTGTTTGAATCTTACTAATTGTGTGACCCTGGAAAAGTAACTTATATTTCTCTTATCTTTATTTATAATTTTTCTAAAATTGAGAGAAAAAGTCATAAGCTATTTACTCCTCATTGAATTTATTATGAGGACTGAATGAGATAAAGTGCTTTGTAAGGATAAAAGTGCCATATTAGCTGTTATTGTATATCATTGTTCAAAGACCTCACCGTTCTGATCTTCTTCCTCTGGACATTCTTCATCTTGGTAGCATCCTTTCTAAAATGTGCTATCCATAATTGAGCATTTTAGGCGTGATTTAATTAGGTCAAAGTAGAATCTCCCCATGTAGACACAATAGTATTCTTAATTCAATTTAAGATTGCATTCACTGTTTTTAAAAGTTGTTTTGTTGTACCATTGACTTGAATTGAATTTACACAAACTCAACAAAACACATGTTTTTTCAGAAAAAAAATTCCCTTCATATTTTCCTATCTTGTACTTGTAAAACTGATTTTTAAAAATTCAAACGTAGAACTTTGCATTTAATCATCAATGCATTGTCATCGGTGTGGTTATTCCCTCCAGAATTACAAATAACAATCTTTCTATGCCTTCTCACTTTGTATAAATATATTTATGAGTTTATGTTTATATATGCATACATATATGTCAAAAGAAATGTGAGGTGCACAAATTTAGAAACATCCAAATGTTCATATTGATTTGATCAGCTATAATTAAATCCAATATATTTTAACCCTGACATAATGATGTGGGTATATATATATATATATATATATATATATATATATATACACATATACCATATGTATGTACACATGTACATATTATATATACATATAGACACACATCATATACACACACATATATATATGCATAAATGTTTGGTGTATCTGTATATATGTATGTATATATATGTGTATATATATATATACACACTCTCTATAATAGACTATACAATATATTCCTGGCAAATATAGGGAGAAGAAATGAAAGCAGTATCAGCTTTTATATTCTTAAACTCAAAGATCACTGCAGATAGCTTTTGTAGCCATGAAATTAAAGATGCTTGTTCCTTGAAAGGAAAGCTATGGCCAATCTGGATGTTATATTAAAAATCAGAGAATGACTATTGACAAAGGTTTTCTAGTAACCATGTATGGCTGTGAGAGCTGGACTCTAAGGAAAACCAAGTGCTGTAGAATCTACTTTCAAATTGTGGTAGTTAAAAAAAGACTTTTGAGAGTCCCTTGGACAGAAAGATATCAAACCAGTCAATACTTAAAGAAATTAATTCAGATTATTCACTGGGAGATCAAATACTGAAACTAAAGCTTAAATACTTTGGTCATATTATGAGAAGATGGGACTTCTTGGAAAGATCCTGATGTTGGGAAAGATTGAAAGCAAAAAGAATAAGGAACAGTAGAGAATGAGATGGGTAGTTAGTGTCATGGAAACAATGAACTTCGATGGACTTTGAGAGACAGTGAAGGAAAAAAAGTCTGGTGAGTGATTGTATATTGGATATCATAAGAATCAGACCCACCTGAATGACTGAACAACAACAAAATAGAACACCACTACACACATTTTTCTTTTGATAAATCCTCATAAAGGGAGATCATTTTTCTTGGTCTACTAACATGCCAAGAAAACTATTATAATACTTAGGCTATTTGTTTCAATTCAATTTAGCAAACATATTATTAAGTAAGAACTATGTTCAAGGCAATATATTATGGGTACATATACAAATACAAATCCATGCCCAAGGAATTGATATTCTACTGGGAATATGCAACATATGCATAAGTAAATAAATACAAAGAAATGTTAGAAAAGAGAAAGAATAAGCACCTGGAGGAATTGGAGCCTTATCTCATATGTGTACCATACTTTTAGGTTTCTTAAGGACTTTTCATCATAGGACCTCAGTGAGGTAAATAGTAAAAGGACTATCCCTATTTCATCCCAGATGAGGAAAGTAGGTTAAGGAAAATTAAATGATTTGTCCTGATCTCAGTAAGAGTGACAGATAGAATTTGAACCCATCCCCCCCCCAGTTTCGGTCTTTATTTTTTTTATTAAAACTGTTTATGTGCAAGGCAGATGTAGGGGGAATCCGTCGGGCTGACCCGACAAAGCGGGCTGGTACAATTTCCCCCCCCCCCTACTCCTCACCCCTCCCCTAGATAGCATCTATTTGTTCAATTCTAATTTTTAATGTTTTATTTTCTTTAGTTACCTTTTTTAGCTCCTTTTGTAACTGACCAATTGAATTTTTTTGTTCATTGCAGACTTTTTCCATTTCACCAATTTTGTTTTTCAGTGAATTGGTGTCTTTTTCCATTTCACCAATTTTGTTTTTCAGTGAATTGGTGTCTTTTCCATATTTCTTTTGTAGAGCATTATATGCTTTTTCCATTCCTTCTTGCAAGGATCTCATTTCATTTCCCCATTTTTCATCTAACTCTCTTGTGAGATTCTTTATGCAATCTTCCAGAAAAGCCTTGTGAAATGGGGACCAGCTCATGTCTCCCTTTGTGGCTTCCTCTGGAGTTGATTTACCTTTGTGAACCTCAGGATCTGGGGTCTATTCTTCTTGCTCTCCATGAAAGCTGTATATGGTGATTTTTTTTAAAAAAAAAGCTTGAGGTCTGTTTAAAGAAGAGAATCAGGCCCCTGTGGTAATTTGCCCTGGGACAATTTGGCTGATTGACTTCCAGTGCTGGGTGATGCAACTAGGTTCTCTGTGTGCAGTGGGTTATAATCTACCTTTTATAAAAGGCAGACCTGCCAAAGCACCTGCCTGCAATCAGGGCAGAGTGTCCCAAGGGTCTTGCAGGGACTTCCCAGGTACTTAGAAACTGCAATTCTGAGTCCGGCCCTGTCTCCCGGAGCACTCAGAGGTCGGCAAACTGCTTGGCAAACTACATGACAAACTGCCCAACCCCCAACCTGCCTATCTGAGACAGACCTGCTCCGAAGCTCCTTCAAGGTAACTTCTGCTAGGAATGTGTTGTAGTTCAAATATTTGTGGGTTGTTTGACTTAAAAATCAGTTTAGAGGCTTAATCTGCTGTTGGTTTGAGAGAATGTCAGAGGAAGTCACAGAGTCATGTCTTCACTCCTCCATCCGCTCCTCTGCCCCCTACTTTTTCTTAGTAAATGCAGAAACATGACAAGAAATTTCCTCAATAGGGCCAATTAGATTTTTTTCAGTCTAGACCTGTGATTTCATTGGTGAGGGTACTTATAGTAACAAATCAGATTATCAGCTGTTCTGAAGTTTATAGTCTTTGAGAGTTCACTAGGATTCTTAGGTCCCACAACCAGAATGTCAAAAGTGAGTTTGGAAACTAGGTTTTCCTGAATCTGAGGCAAACATAGTGTAAAAAACAGGAAGGACTAGGTTATTTATAGATTTATAAGCCTTTTTATTTTCAAACTTCTTGAAAAGTAGTGAAAAATCAATGTTCCTAATTCCTCATGCTTATTTTCTCTTCAATATAAACAGAACCCTCTAGATCTTTGCTTATAACAGCCTAAGTTGTAGCTGAAGTAACCTGGAACCCTCAGGGGAGATATTAAACTTGGGCTTCCAAAGTCATTACAGCAGCCTCTGAGCTTCTATTCCTTTTCTGTCCTTAGGTGGAACTAACTCAGGAATCAGAGGTAGCCATCATTGTGCATCTGCCCTTTGATGGGGTTCTGAAGAACTGAACTAGCTTTATCAAGAAGTGAGCCAGACTCTTTTCTTAATATCAGTATATCATGTTTTATTAAAGATAGAATGGTATAAAGAAACAAGCACTGGATTTAGAGTATAAGCCCTCATGTATCAGGTGTTGCCCTCTTGGACCTTCTGTGAGTAAATAATTTATCTTTATATGCTACACTTTCGTTATAAAAGGGCATCAGATTTTACTTGTACTTACCTTATCTCATTATTCCTCCATTCCAGAGGAGAGCTCTAGGTAAAATATCTTACAACAGAATTAGATCTGTTTTATGCCTAAGATCTCCCTAAAAGGAGTTAACAAGTTACTTCTAGAATGGTATTCAATGTCAAATAATTTTGATTACATGAATTTGAAAAACTTCTGAACAAACAAAATTAATGCATCTAGGATAAGAAATAAAGTTGTTCAAAGGGAGAAAAATCTTTGAATCAGATTTTTTAGATAAAGGTCTAATATCTAAGATATATAAACCAGTAACATAAATATATAACCAAAAGCCATTGCCACACATAAGCAGTGGAAGGATATGAATAACTTCTTAAAAGAATAATTCCAAATTATTGACAACCTTATGAAAGCATGCTCAGAATCACTAATAAAAGGAATATAAATTAAAGCAACCCTGAAGTCTTTCCTCACAATGAGTAAAATGCTGAAAGACTGGAATAACCAATATTGGAGGGGTCCTGGGAAGACAGGCATATTAGTGTATTGTTGATAGAGCTGTTAATAAATAAGCAATTTTGGCAGCAATTTGGAATTATGCAAATAAAGTGACTAAAATGTTCATATTTTTCATACAAAAATTCCACTATACTTTAGGGAGGACATTGATAAAAAGAAAGACTTTATATATAACAGAGTATTTGTAGTGGTACTTTTTGTGGTAGAAAAAAGAAATGAGAGAGAGAGAGAGAGAGAGAGAGAGAGAGAGAGAGAGAAGGAGATAATTTGTGATGGGGGATAATGAAATCAGGGTAGCAAGTGGTTAGTTTTGAAAAGGAAAGTTACCTACTCTAAAACAGAAGCAAAGGAGAAGACCAGTAAAAAGATTTGGAGGTTCTTAAAGGACCATTGCAGCATAGTAGGTATGTGTTAGACCTAGATCCAGGTAGATTTGGTTTTAAGTGTGGGTCACACTACCTATAATGCCTCACTTTTGTCTACTGTAAAATGGAATACTGCTCATGGTCCTTGCATTGCCTAGAAATTTAAGCTGTGATTGTAGCAGAGGAAAAGGATCTGGAAATCATGAAACTTCACAAGGATAGGAACTGGACCTGTTATTTTACTAGGACAGGCAACTTGCTGGTGAAGAAATTCTTTATATCATTCACATTGGCATCATTTCTGCAATTTATTGTCCCAAGAACTGTCTAAAGTACAGGAATGATAAATGACTTGTCTAGGATCACATTTCAGGATTTGAACCCATTTTTTCCTGGTTTTGAGGCTGATTTTATTTATAACACCAATGGGTTGCAAGCAGCTGGCAAAACTCCTGAGTTCTGGATCAGATTAGAATGTAATTGAGAAATGTTTAACAAAATAAATAAAAATACAATTCAACATAGATGATGTTAATTTGTGGTTTCCTAAATCTGTACAAGCTGCAGGGATTAATTTCTATTTAAGTTTGGCATTACTGCCCTACTCTATGATACTTCATTAAACTTCATCCATTTTAGAAACAAATTCATACAAGCCATTGCCTCAATGTATTTGTTTTGGTCTTTGTTTCAATGTTTCAAAATCATTTACTTCTCTATTAGGCTTAAAGTACTATGGGATCATTTTTTTTTTTTTTACTCTAGGTTTAGCACAATGAAAAAGGAAGTTCTAGAGATTGTGTAGGAGATAGTTCCTTGCCTCATTAAAGGAAAAAAAATAGAAACTTTCCCAGGGCTTTCTTGACTATTTTTTTAAGAAGCAAGAATAAAAGTCTTCTTTTCTGGAGCAGAGTTGTGGAGGGGCAATTTATTCCAGGAAAGTGGCACTGTTTCTAGGACTCAGCAGGTACTCAGAATTTGCTTGTCTTAGGGAAGATTTTCCAAATTGGTTTTTGTTCTTTACATAAATTATTTGGTAAGTTACTTCCTAAATAATGAGATATCAACTTTGTAGAACTCATTGCCCTCCTATGGAAAAGAAATGAGGAAAGAGAATAATAGAAAACAATATAATGATAATGATGATGATGATTATGAAAACCAACATTTCCTTAGCACTTTAGGGCTATAAAACATTGTACACATACCAATCTTATTTGATTCTCGAAATTATATGAGGTAGGTATGGTTATTATGCCCATTTTACAGATTAGGGAATAGACATTATAAGAGATTAGATGATTTGCTAGTAAATTTGAACTGAGTCTTCTTGACTTCAGGCTCAGTATTCTGGCCATTATGTTGTCTAGCTGGAGTGTGCTCAAAGAAAGTTAGAGAGAGGGAGGGACCTAGTAGAAACTTGCCTCTGATGCTTACTAACTGTATGATAGTTTCATCATCTGTCTAATGAGAAATTGGACTAGATGGTCTTCAAGATCTTTTTCAGATCAGAGTCTATGATCTTATGAAAATCTGCTTACTTATACCAATTCTTATTTTTTCTCATTATTCCATAGACTTTATAATTTTTATTTTAAATATATATTTTATTTCATTAAATATTTCCCAATTATATGTAACATTTAAAAATATTTTTAAAAATGTAATTCCAAATCTCTCCCTTCTGTTATCCTCCCATTCATTGAGAAGGCAAACAATGTGATGCATATTCCACTAACTTTAAAAATATTTTTAACCAGAAAGTACGTGTCTTCCTTTTTTAAAGCTTTCTCTATTAAAAAATATGTAGGAAGTATAATGAAGTAAAATAAGAATCCAGGGAATAATGAATTTTTTTTTAGTAATGGGATAAGAAAAGGTTGTTAATTAAGTACTCCATTTTCTCTTTCTTATCCTACAATTCACTTTTTGTTTTCTATTTCTTGCTGTAAGTTGCTGGAGGGAAGGGTTCACAGATATATTTGATTGTTATTTTTTATGCTTTGTTTATTTTCCATGGACTTTGAACCTAAGTGGCTGGTTAGATTTCATGGCATTAGTGATTCAAGGAAAATATGTAAATTTTAGTCATGGAGTTGTAGAACAGGACTAAGTCCATTTTGAAGATCTTATATAAATGAGTATCAAAAAGGAAAAGGTTTTGGATTTGATCAACTATTTATTCATCCCATTTGAGCTGAGACCTAAAGAGTTATATCTGTAAATCCTTGCTGAATATTTGTTTACATATCTTTATTTGGTATTTGTATTTAGTAAAATTATTATTGTTATTGTTAATATCTTAATTGATTCAATCTCTCCAAATCTTAAATTATTTTGGGTATATCATGCACCTGGCTTAAATTATTTGACACAGTAGGCAGTCAGGTGAGATTGATGAACTTGTGCTTGCTAGGAGACAAAAGAAGAAATATTAGAGGGGTTCTCATTAGTGGAATGACCTGACATTAGTCCCTGTGTGCCTTGTTTAGGTTAGTCCCTGTTTAGTTTTTTGTTTTTATAATTTTTTAAAAATGTATTTTATTTGGAAAAACAGAAAAGGAATTCAAAACAAAATGAAGCAAAACAAAAGAGAATATTGTCATGTGCTCAGCAGAACATTAGGGAGGATTCAAAATGTATAACAACAAATTACCAGATCAAGAAAGTATATATATATTAGTAGAAAAAATTATATTCATGAATGTCCCTTCTTCTTTACTTCCTTGTAAATTGTTCTTTGGTTCTCTGCTGTACATCTTATTTACTTAATTCTTTCCCCCCCTTTCATTCCTCCCCACCCCCAAGCAAGCTACAGTTAAGAAAAGATATAATTTATGTATACATATGTAGATATATACATACATAGACACATACACATTCATATCCCATATACACACACATCTTTCCTCTCCTTGCTGACTCTAATTAAATTTTGCTCCATAACTTGCATTGCAATTACTTAACCTCTCCCCACTCTTTGGATCTCTCATCCTTTGCTTCCCCATTTACCCATCCCTCCTCCCTTCTTTCTTTATAGATTTTGGAGGGTGTTATAGCCTTCATGGTATATATGTAGTGTTGCCTATTGAACCCATTCCCAATGTGAGTAGGTTTTCGGAACTATGAGTTCTTCTCTCCCCTCTAATACTTCTGTGTCTTGTTTTTCCTCTGCACCTCATTTGTATAACATGATTACTCGTTTTACCTTAACTCTGCCAATCTTTCTTTTGAGCTACCCTGTTGTTGATGTGAATCTTGAACATATAGTATGCATTTCCCATGTAGAAAAAAGATAAACAGTTTGTCCATGTTAAGTTCCTAAAGTTGAACTTTGATATTGTCTCTTTTGTGTTAAATTTTCTGTTAAGTTTGGGTTTGGTTGATAGAAAGTCCTGAAAATCTGTATTTGTTAAATAGCTATTTTTTATCCATTTTTAGATAATTTTGATGAATATATTTTTGGCCTTAGGCCTGGTTCTTTTGATTGATTATCAGTAGATATGATTCCAGGACCTGCAGTCTTTTATTGTAGCTGCTGCTAAATCTTGTACAAATCTAATTGTAACTCCATCATATTTGAATTATTTTTTCTTATTTCTTGCAAAACTTTCTCTTTGCTTTGGGGGTATCAAAATTTTGCAATAATATTCCTGTGTGTTTTCCATAAAGGCTCTCTTTGAAGTGGTGATTGGTTGATTTTTCTATTTCTACTTTCCCTTCATGTTCTATCATTCCAGGAAAATTTTCTTGCATTATTGTGCCAAGATTCTCTTTTTGGTCACAACTTTCTGGCAGTCCAATTATTCTTATATTTTCTCCTCTTGATCTGTTCTACAAATCTGTTGTTTTTCTTCTATGATGTTTCATATTCTGTTCTATTTCCTCATTCTTTATAATCTGCTTTGTTATTTCTTGGGCTCTTATAGCTTCGCTGTCTTCCCTTTGTCCAAATCTAATTTTCAAAGAGATATTTTCACCTTTGAGATTCTGTATTTCCATTTCTAGTTAGTTTGCTCTCCCTCCCTCCCCCATAGTCTTGTTTTCTTTGGATGGTTTTTCTTCTTTTTCTTCTTCTTTTTTTTCTTTTTTTTTTTTTAGTTTTTCCTCAATGTTTTCCATTAAATTTTTAAATTCTTTTTTGAGTTCTATAAATTCTCTCTGGTCTCTCACCACCACTATTATTCAACATTGTACTAGAAATGTTGGCTTTAACAATAAGAAAAGAAAAAGAAATTAAAGGAATTAGAATAGGCAACGATGAAATAAAACTATCACTTTTTGCAGGTTATATGATAATATACTTAAAGAATCCTAGAAAATCATACAAAAACCTACTTGAAACAATTCCCAGCTTTAGCAAAGTTGCAGGATATAAAATAAACCCACACAAATCATCAGCATTTTTCTATATTACTGACAAAGCCCATCAGCAAGAAATAGAAAGAGAAATTCCATTTAAAATTACCATAGATAAAATAAAATAGTCTACCTGCTGAGACAAATCCAAGAACTATATGAATACAATTACAAAACACTTCTAACACAAATAAAATCAGATCTAAACAACTGGAAAAATATCAGTTATTCATGACTAGGCCGAGCAAATATAATAAAAATGACAATTCTGCCTAAATTGGTCTACTTGTTCAGTGACATACCAATCAACCTGCCAAAACATTCTTTTATAGAAATAGAAAAAATCCTAACAAAATTCATCTGTAAGAACAAAAGGTCAAGAATATTAAGGGAATTAATGGAAAAACAATACAAATGATGGTGGCTTAGCAGTACGAAACCTAAAACTATATTATAAAACAGCAGTTATCAAAACTATTTGTTATTGGCTAAGAAATAGAGTGTGGATCAATGGAATATATTAGATACATATGACACAGTTATGAAGGCTTATAGCAATATAGTATTTGATAAATGTTCAAACTCCAGCTTTTGGAATAAGAACTCAATATTTGATAAAAAAAAAATACTGGGAAAACTGGAAAACAATGTGTCAGAAAAGTGGCATAGACCTATATCTCACACCCCATACCAAAATGAGATCAAAATGGATACATGATTTGGGCATAAAGGATGATACCATAAATAAATCAGGAGAACAATGGATAATTTACCTATCAGATCTTTGGAGAAGTGAGGAACTTATGACTAAAGAAGAACTAGAGAACATTCTGAAAGGCAAAATGAACAACTTTGACTACATTAAATTAAAAAAAGATTTTGCACAACAAAATCAAGACAAAAGATTAAAAGGGAAGTACAAAGCTGGGAAAAATTTTTACAGTATTTCTGATAAAGGTCTCATTTCTAAAGTATATAAAGAT
Organism: Myrmecobius fasciatus; assembly: GCA_023553655.1. Taxonomy (NCBI): domain Eukaryota; kingdom Metazoa; phylum Chordata; class Mammalia; order Dasyuromorphia; family Myrmecobiidae; genus Myrmecobius; species Myrmecobius fasciatus. The sequence goes on from JAJPUD010008047.1 coordinate 23,740, forward strand.
CTATGTCAAATTTATAAGAATACAAGTTATTCCCCTATTGATAAATAGTCAAAGGATATGAACAATTTTCAGATGATGAAATTAAAACTATTTATAGTTTATATGAAAAAATGCTCTAAATCACTATATTATTATAATCAACATATCAATTATTATAATTATTAATTATGTATATTATTGATGATATAATTATAATATATTATTTCTGAAAAGAAAATATCTGTGGCATATATTTTAGTGATTATGTAGCTGTCTTTATGAATTGATTTTCTATAGGTTTAACTCCTTGCAAGGACAGTGTAAAATTTATGTAGATGTTATGATTTTGTAATTTGATTTTTATTATTATTGTATATTATTATGGGTTAGGGCAGATTTTTTCAATCACTGAAATATGTCTGAAATTATATCAACAGTAAATATGAAAGATATACATATGTAGTTAGAATTTTAAATATTAACAATAACACTTCTGACAAAGTATTATCAACATATCATATATCTACCTATTTTAGTTGCTATAAGTTGTTCAGAAAATCATTGAGAATATGCAATCTCTAATTCAAGACGTTGTTCTTTTTCTTGCCCCTGTAGACACAGACCTAGAGTTTGTTATTTATATCATTTGGAGGGGGGTGTACTTGTTTACAAACTTCATCAAAAATCACTTCAAGTTATTTTTTTTCTCACAACATTCTAGCTCAACTAATGTTCTGCCTCCAGGAAGTTGAAAAGATTAAGGATAAAAAAACTCCTAAATTTCAGTTAAAAAAAAAATAGCAAAATTGGAGCAATGTTGAGAGTAAGTATTCAAATATTCTTTCAAACATTAATCCAGCAAGTGAAACTGTTTACATATTAAGACACTTTTATATTTCTAATATATGATGAATTCTCCCACATCAAACTAGAGTTTGATTTACTTTACAAAGTAGCAGCAGGAGAAAAAAAGTTATTTTTACATGAGAAGAAATATGTAAAGTCATCATCACTTCCTCAAAACTTTTTGTGATGATTTCTCTAGGGATAAGCTAAACCAGAACAGATGACTAAACTGTGGTTTTGAATGAGATGATTGCACTTTGGCAAAAAAAAAAAAAAAAATCTTAAAAAAAAGGAAGTCAGAACAAAAGAGCATATCCTTAAAAAAAAAAGCCTTGCTTTTTATTGCTTAGATGAATTAATGCTAGGATATGTTATTAAATTATTTTTTTTCAGATTTCCATATATGAAGAGAGGTAATGTGGAATAATAGTGATTTAGGAGTTTGAATTATCAGGCCTTTGACACCAGTGGTTTCAAATTACTTCAACTCTATTGCCAGGGAATTCTCTCAAAATGTTAAGTTGAAGAGCAGATACAAATCTACATTGGTAGAGGGAGTTTCTTCTAAGGCAAGTTTTCTCCACTTTTGGAAACAAAACAATCAAAAGTCCAGAAATGAAGGATCAATGTGAATATTTTTGCAGGTTATAATATTCCCTAAATGTTCTACTATAATGTGCTGATTATTGCTCTCTTGGGAAATAGAAGAAATATATTTTTCTTTTTTTGGTAACATGGATAATATGGAAATATATTTTGTATGATTTCACATGTATAATTGATATCACATTGCTTGCTTTCTCACTGGGTGAGGGAGGAGAAGGAGAGAAGGACAGAATTCATAATAAAAGCATTAAAAATAAATAATAATTTTTAAAAGGAAGTATAGGAGAAAAATACACAAACCTTCATTCATTATTACTGAGTAACATTTCCTTCCTTGTGTAAAAGGTATTCTGTAGAACAGGATTCATGGTAGTGATTCTCTAATTTTAGGGAGTAATTTGCATTAGTTATTTCCCAGTTCTCTCCCTTGAATCCTATAAGTACAGCAGAAAGTTTTTTTTTTCCCTATTAACCAAGTCCAGGTTGGTTTGAGAGTTTCATTAATAATAATTGAGATAATTTGAGACATATATCCTGGGTATTATTATGGTGGGACTGGAAATCATTGGCATTTGATCTCAACTTTTTTTTTACTCAACTAAAAATAATTTTCTTGTTAGGGAATTCTATGATCAAGCTATTTCTGGTTTGTTTAGCAACTTTTTTTTCTGTCTGAGTGTAAAATATTTAAGACAAAAAGGTGAGGAGAGTCTCTATGGAGAGTAGATAAAAGGGGATCAAAACTCTCTAGAATAAACCTTACATACTCTTTGAGTTTGGCCGAAAGCTGTGGTTCCTGGTGGCTACTGAGAGGAGCACAGTGTATGGTTTGGTTCTAATTAAAAGTAAGCTATCTCAGTCTTCAACCTGATGTGGGAAACAAGATGCAGTGAAAAGAGACTGACACAAGTCAGGAGACTGGGCAGGTTCTAGTATTGATTGCCACAAACTAACTGCATGAGATCTTCTAAAAGTCACTTCTCCTTTTCTTGACCTCAGGATCATCATCTCAATAAAGAAATAGAGAAATGGGCTAAATAAACTTGAAAGTTCCATTTCTCTTAAGATTTTATGTTTTCCCATGAGTTAAAATATAATAAATCAGACTTGTAGTAGAGCACAAAATATTTCTCATTCTCATGTTTTCTCCCTAGAGAGTACCTATACTAAAAAATTTTATAAAGCCTAGTCGCCCAAATTAAGAATGAATGAAATCTCTCTTATTTTGCTTTAATATTTTATTTTCCACAATTATATGCAAAACAATTTTAATATATAGCAATTAATATTGAATATTATTTTTTAAAATTCTGAGTTCCAAGTTCTCTTCTCCCTCTTTCTCTTGCCTCTGTGTTTGGTAAGCAATTTGATGTAGATTGTTCATTTGCAATTATGCAAAACTTATTTCCATATTAGTGATGTTGTAAAAAAAAAAAGACACAACCTTCTTCCCCCCCCAAAAAAAAAAAACCAGCCAGTGAAAATATGTAAATTTGGGAAATAGTGTATCTTTATGGAATAGCAAGGAAGCCAATCTCACTGGATCACAAAGAATAAGGTGTAAGAAGACTAGAAAGGCAGAAAGGGATCAGGTTATAAAGGGCTTTGAATGACAATTAGAAAACTTCATATTCAATCCTGGAATATTTAATTGTATCTTTATGTTGTACCAGATAATAGAATGTGGCACTTAGGAATACTGGAAGTTGTTGTTATTGTTGTTTTGGGTTGTACAAAAGATTTCCTGGTACAAATTGCTATTGAGAGAACTCCTTATATTTACACAGATCCTTAATTTCTACAGTGTTCAATATTCTAGAGAGTTTTGGGGGGCTCTGAGTGGTTAAATGTCTTGTCCAATGTCAGTCTGTATGAATGGCAGGACAGAAGTCCAGGTCTTTTTGATGCACATATCAGTAGTCTGTCTCCCAAACCACATTGCCTTACTAGAAAGACTATATATACATATATGTATATGTATATATATATATAATAAAATAAAGTCTTATATGGCTTTTCTATATTTGAGTCAGTTTCCCTTTAGTATTTATACTTTTAAGGAGGATTCTAAGGGTCAACTACAACCCTCAAGCCTATCCTGAAGTAGATTTGTCCTGTGTTGGGAAGGATGACATGTCTTTGTTTTTTAAGCTGGCCATAGGGCCTAGGATCAGCCAAAATGGGTGGTTGGATGAGAGTTGAATCTTGATTTCATTACCTTTTGTACTCTGTAGTTGCCATTATACCTTAATGTGACTTCTTCAAGTTCTAAATAAGAAAGGTGGAAAATTACTTTTTACTTCAAAAGTATTATATTGCAAACTATCTTTTAGAAAGTTTTAAGAATCATATAGACACATCATTGGCATAATCCTATTTTTTTAAAAAAAAATTAGCTTCATCAAGTAATTTGCTCCACTCTTATTCTATACTTAATCAAAGCATGATTTTAATTTTTACAGTGGGGGGATAAAAGTATACAGTTGAGTGTATTATATTAAGCACTACTTGGTGTTTAATATATGATATTTGGTTCAATATTGTCAAGTGGGAGGTCAGGCTTCCCCAGAATTGAATCCAGATCTGCTAAAGCACAGAGTCAGGGTCTTTTCTGGAAGGAGGCCTTTCTGGGGCACTAGGCAAATCCCCTATTTTTTGCTAATTACTGATAAACTTGGGATATAGCTAAAACATATTTAAAAAGGAAGCAAAATGAAGGGGTAACGTTGCAGAAATATACTTCATCAGCTACTGAAAGCAAGCCTTACTGATCCTGGTTTGGTGGGATGTGACTCCAATGATCCTCTACCTGTTTCTTATCCCTTGTTTGGATAATTAAGTGACTTCCTACTTCTTCTAGGAGAAAACACAAACACTCACAGCACCTTCAAGGACAAAAAAGTAAATTGTCCCAGTTATCATTAGTCTTCATTGAGAACAAAGAACAACAGCACAGGCCCTTCACAAACTTGCCCAGATTGATTTCATATTACCTAAAGTAATCTTCCTTATAGTCCAGGTCTGACTATATTACTCCCTTTACTCAATATACTGCAGTAACTCCCCCAGGACCAAATACAAAACTTTTTGTTTGTCTTTTAAAGCCCATGATAACTTTGCCCTTTCTTCTCTTTCTAGTCATCTACTTCATAGCCCTCCTTCTTTATACTCCAGTGACTTTGGCTTCGTGCTCTTCTTTAAAAAGACACTGCATTTCCCTTCTCCATGCATTTGATCTGATCTTGACCCATGCCTAGAATTCTCTCCCACTTCCTCTACTTTCTAATTTCCTACAAATCTAATTCAAATCCCACCTTGTTCAAGAACTATTTTCCTGTGTAAGGAACCCTAGTGAATTAGAAATCTTAAGTAAGTTTCAGTCTTGTCTTTTGTGAAATTTTTTTGCTGAGAACATGCTTGCAGTTATCTGATAGAATTCCAGGAAAGCATAAAGAAGTTTAAAAGCCACTCTTCTGGTACATTAATTCATTAATGAGTATTCTTTATTGCAGCACTGTGCTTATCCTGGAAACCTGGCCAGTTCCTTGAGTAAACACAGTTCTCTTAAATAAATGAACAAATATTCTCCTTGGTGGGCCTCTTGTGATGAAGTATCCTGTATATGGGAGGATGCTATGTCTCAAGAGTCACATATTAAATGAGAATACTTATTGTAGTGCCTTCGTTATTCTCAGCTTATAAAAACCCCTTCATGAAAAGGGTCTTTGAGGATTTGGCCTAGGAAGTCTTGTACAAACTTGCCTAGTAATGATTTCTATTCTGAATAGCTGTGACCTTGAGTCTTCCTAGATAAGGAATTCAGATGTTGGTGTTTCCTCGGAGCAGTGATGATGTATTTTGTATGTTGTTTGTTTGTTATAGTGGCCACTGTATTTGTTAACTGTGTATTATTTTTGTGTTATGATTTTCCTCTTCCCTTATATCTTATTTAATTCAAGATTCTGAGCAGTAATAAACTTGTACCCACCCTCTTTAAGACTATGCCTGGTGAAATGTGAATTCTGAATCTAGATTAATCCTACATCCTGTTCCTACTTACTCCCTTAAGATTATTCAGATTTACCTTGTATTTATCTTGTATGTGCATATGTGCATAAATGTTCCATGTGATTCCTCCCTCTAACTCCCCATTAGAATATAACTTTATTGAGACTGTTTATGCCTTTCTATCTCTAGTGTTTAGCACAGTGCTAAACTATAAAAGAATGTATGCAAGGTAAAAATGTCACAAAGGAATACCAGAAAACTAAAATATAGTCTCCCTTAAGGGCAGAGTATGCTCCAGAGTACTCTTCTGAAATTGGAGCTCTTATTCCTTGATTTTGGATAGCCTCCCTGGAGCCGGTTAAATTGCATATCAGAGGGTAGGGCAAAATATTATTTTGGAGAATTTGTTATCGGGAAGAAAAACCAAACTGGCAGTAGACAAAATATTATTTGGAAGACACAACTGTACCAACTTTTGAAAAATATTATTGTCAGTTTCTTCCCATGAGTATATTCTATAAGCTTACAGTCTCCCTTAAGGGGAAACTGTCATAATGACCTCAAACCATCAGGCTTAATCTTACAACAATGGTTTCCATGCAGAGATTCCATAAATTAATATTATTGTTCTGTAAGAAATGACCAACAGGAGGATTTCAGAGAGGATTGGAGAGACTTGCATGAACTGATGCTGAGTGAAATCAGCAGAACCAGGAGAAAATTATACACAGCAACAAGACTATACGATGATCAATTTTGATGGACATGGTTCTCTTCAACAATGATGTGATTCAAACCAGTTGTGCTGCGATGAAGATAGTCATATACATCCAGAGAGAGGCCTGTGGGAACTGAGAGTGAACCACAACACAGCATTTTAACGCTTTCTGTGAATATTTACATGCATTCTGTTTTCCTTCTTAGGTTGTTTTTTTTTTTCTTCTCTTTCTAGATCTGATGTTTCTTGTGCAGTAAGATAACTGTATGGATATGTATACATGTATTGTATTTGTCATATAATTTATCCTATCTAGCATGTATTAGATTACCTGTCATCTAGGGGTGGGGAGTGGGGGGAGGGAAAGGAAAAGCTTGGAAAAAAAAAGTTTTTTTGCAAAGGTCAATGTTGAAAGGTCACTCATATGTTTTGCAAATAAAAAGCTTTATATAAAAAAAAAAAAGAGAGAGAGAGATTCCATAAACTACAGCCTTCCTTAATGGGAAACTATCATGATGTCAAAAGACCATCAGGCCAAATCTTATAATACTTGTGTTTCCAAAACCCACGTATGGGACTTCCTTTGCCCTTTCTCTCCTTCCATTCTCACTCCCTTTCCTCACTCCATGGGAGACAGATGACCTGGATTATGCAAAGTCATATGAAAAAAAATGGAGCATTATAGGGGGGCCTAAGATATTCTTGTATAGTACAGTGTCATTCAGGAGGGAAAAGACTTTTGTGCCCAAGTGAAAGTGGGCTAGAACCCTGGCTCAGATCAATCTTGTCCACATTCAATTTATTCTGTACAGGGGATCAACTGTCCATCCATACCCCCTAACTCAAGGAGGATGAAGATGCCCAGCCTTGGGAACACATATAACAAACATATAATAACAAAGGGAAGTTGAAGGCCAAGATGTGATGAGGGAATTCATGTATAAGCTACTGGGAACAGAAAAATAAGGTTGAAAGAAAAAAAGTTCAAGGGAGAAAAAGCTGGCTATCTCCTAATTCCCAAACAGTTCAGTAGGGACATTTGTAAAAACAAAAGGAAAAATACATGATTAAAAAAATTAAAAAGGATAACAAATCTCCTCAAATAGATGGAGACTATGAAAGAAACAATTTTGCAACTCAGAAAACATGAAAATAGAAGAATTTTTCACAGAAGAGCAAGAAACAACATTAAAAGGACACATGACTTTCATACAAACAAAACTAGTTGCTATTTAAGAGAAGATAAATAGATTTAATTTAAAAATCATAGCTCCCTACCCAGAAACACAAAATATTTTTTTAAAAATCCTGATTACTATGATGCAAGAAATAATGCAAGAAACTGCAGAGAACTTTTGACTGTAGACAAGGTATTGATTGATCAAATACATAGATTGCTAGCAAAGAAAGGCCCACCTTGAAACTCTAAGGTGTGAATCACAATTTCAATACCAAACAGTGAATTTTTCAAGTAGCCAGGGAAAAGGCATAATCATGAGATATACATTTTCACACATAGCCAATATGACAATTGACCTTACTTGTTTATCCATATTGGTTATGAGGTTGTTTTTTTTTTAATCATTTGAGAGTATGTGGGAGGGACAAAAATTTTTTGTTGTTGGAATAATTTTTAGCTCTTTGTAACCCAGTTTGGCATGGTTTGCCTTTTTTTCTCCACCTTTTTTTATAAATGGGAAACTGAGATAATCATGATGGAGTGACTTACCCAGGATCGCATAGCTAGTAAGTGTTGAGGATGAATTTGAACTCATGAACCTGAGTCTTCCTGGTTCTAAACCCAGTGTTCTATTCCACAATACTAAACCTAGCTGCCCCCAAAATTCTGGTTAATAAAAAAGTAAAATAAAAGTTACATTTAAAAGTCAATAAAAATAAATGAAAACAATCAAATCTTTAAATTGAATGAAAAAAAACAATAAAAGGAAATAAATGACAGATTTGATAAGAAAAATAAAACCCAACAATTTGTTACATATAAGAAATATACTTTAGAAATAAAGGCACATAGAGGATGAAAGGAGAGAGAAACAAAATTTAATATGCATGAAGTGAATGCTAAAAAGGAGTTTCAATCATGGTATCAGACAAGTAAAATGTAAAAATTCAGTGTCAAGAGATAAATAGGGAAATTTCATTGTGCTTAAAGGTACCATCAACAATAAAACAATTTCAATACTAAACATGGAAATTCATAATGAAAAAGAGATCTAAATCACAAAAAGATGTAGTAATGTGATAATTGTAGGAATTTTAATGTTTCTCAGAAGTGGATAAATGAAACAGAAACAAAAATGGAGAACTGAAAAAATATTTTGGAAAAATTAGATCTTAAAACCTTTGGAATCTTCTGAATGGATGCAATGAGTAATACACACACACACACACACACTTGTTAGCTTACCTAAGTGTAGAAAAGTCAGAAATAGAAAACACATACTTTACAAATTAATGCAATGAAATAGTATTTATACAGCAAACATAATGGCTAATAAACATTTATTGTGCCAGACTCTGGATATTGGAGATATAATTAATAAAAGATGGCTTTCTTGCCTTTAAGGAGCTTGCAATTTAATATCGGGAGACAAAACACACAAAAAAGAAAATGGAATGGGATTAAGGGAAACACCAGAGAACACTCAACATGTAGGCATCTTGTTCTGTGGAGTTGAAAGTGGGAATGGTATGCAAAGTGGAATGTACTGAGAGTCCAATTTATTTCCTCTGTAAAGGCATTGAAAGGGTTTGATACTCAACTTTCTATTCATTCAGTCATAGAGCAGAGGAGGCTTAGTGAGAGTGTGTCAACTCTATGATGGATGTAAATCAAACAGAGTGATTTTTATTTAACATTTAATGTTAATTCACATTTAATTCAGGAAAAATGAAAAAAAAATGAGTTCAAAGGGGACTTAATCTCTTCAGAATAATGAGTTAGTCAAAGAACCAGTTATGGAAACAATTATTGTGTGAAAGGGAAGAATAATTAAGATGAGAAATCCCATTTTATTGCTTCAGGTCTCCTGCCTGGTCTCTAGTCTTCCTAAAGAGAAGGAAAAATGCCATTTTATTATATATTTCTCCTGTTTTTGAAACTTCCATCAAGCCAAGTCTTCCCTCTGTCTCTTGCTTCTCTTGAAAAGAGGAAAAATAGCATTCCACTGGCTGCCAAACACCTCCTTTCCAGGAAAGAAGAGAAAGGTCATTCCATCAAGTTTCCATCCTTGTCTCTTGCCTTGGGAGGAAGGAAAATTACACTATTCCTTCAGCTCTTAGCACATATATTCCTTCATTTGAACTGCCTAAGGCCCTGAGAAAACTCCACCTTGAAACCAAACTCCTATGGATAGTGAAAATCTACTCAAACTCATTCCTCAAAGATTAACAAACTATTCCTTAGTCATACCTCCTGATTCCAATTATTTTGAACTTTTAGCTGTCATCCAAGATTCCATTCTTCATCCCCTACTGCCTAGTCCTTGATTCCCATTCCTTAAACCCAGTCCCCCACAATGTCTCACTCTAGAGCCACCCATCCCTTCCACTATGCTTTCTGAAATGCTAGCTCCATTCATTTTAAATCTTTTCCATTCTCACTCTTTCCATCTTTAGATTTTATCAAGGCCTGGCTCTCTCTTTATGTCGTAGTTTCTCTGTTCTCTCTCTTTCTGGCACCAAGAAACTTTCTCTCATTTCCCCTGATTGACTAACCAGTTGAAATCAAAGAATTGGAATATTTCTTGCCTCTCCATTGCCACTTCCAGGTTCTCCCTCTCCCATCTTTACTTAGTAACTTCTCCTCCTTTGAGCTTCACTGAATTCATATTTACCAACAAATCAAATTCCTGGCAGCTATTGTTTACTGACCCTCAGGACATTCATTCCTTTCTCCCACTCTTTCAGTACATACCTGACAGTATTTCTTCTGCTCTCATCACTCAGATTCTTTCTACCACAAGCTTCTCCTTGGCTCTTGTTTCATATGGTAGCCCTCTTTCTAAGGCAAACATGGACAAGTAATTCCGTTCCATTCTGTCTTTTCCAGGGGATTGCCTTATCGTCCCTACTCTCTCATTTACCTTCAAATTTTTTTTTTTTTAACATTTTGGTTGCTTCTCAATTGCCTACAAGCATTCCCTTGCCTCCCGTATCTTTCTTCCCTTTTGTGACTTAGGTTATTTATAATTGGTGCTTCAACTTCCTTTCCTCTCACTCTCTTCCTAATGCTCTATAATTTAATTTCTGATATCATCATTGAATCAATACTGGTCTCTCCAAAGTTACTCTTTTAATTGCCAAAACTAATGACCTTTTCTTAAAATTCATCCTTTTTGACCTTTCTGTAGTCTTTAACACTGACAAATCACACTCTTCTCTTTGATACTTTCTTCTCTCTGAGTTTTCATGACATTATTTTCTCCTGGCTCTCCATCCATTTAATTACTCCTTAGTCTCTTTTGTTGCAATTTCACCCAGATTATATCTTTGAATTGTGGATGTTCCCCAGAGTTCTGTCCTGAGTCCTCTTTCCTCCTTCCTTTTTCCTTCCCTGACTTCAATGATCACCTCTGTAGAGATGATTCTCAAATCTTCTTATCTAGCCCTAATTCCTCTTCTGACCTCTAGTCCAGTATCCTTCCCTTTCTGTCCCCTGACATTGCCATCTTCCTGCTGCTGGCTGTTATGCCTCATATTTGGACTATTTCAACAGCCTATTTTATTTTGGTATCTTGTCACATATTTCTCCATTCTAGTACATCTTCCAATTAACTCTCAATGTTATCTTTCCAAAGTGCAGTTCTGCCGTTATTGCTGTCCTATTCCTCCCCTCAGAAAACTCTTTAGAGTTTCTTTAACAACCTCCAGTATCAAATTCTGTTTGGCAGTCAAAACCTTTAATAACCTGCATCTCTCATTTTATGACATACTCTGTGGTGACATGAGCTTTTTATTGTTCCTTGAAATAGTCCTATCTCAAGCATTTGTTGATTGTCCTTCATTCTCAAAGAGAACCAATGAGATCAGGAAGATGATGCCTTGACTTCCAAGTGATTTCCAAGCTATGCAAAGTCATCAGCTCTACATTCTCTTCAACTCATCTAAGTCCAGTAGCAAGACTTAAATCGGTGTAAAAGAGAGTGACTCTCAGTGCAGTGGGAGATCTTGAGCTTTTTAAGTTAAAATTTAATTTAAGGTAACAGTGATTAAGGCTAAGTAAGAATAAGGCAAAAAATGGACTCAACCTACTCCCCCTCTCCCAGCTACTTCCCCAATCTAACTGGGAGGGGAAAATCCTCAAGATTTCTGGCCAGAACAATTTTTTTTTTGAGCTTACAAAACTCAAATAATGACCATCTGAGGCTTGGGTTGTGATATTATTATACGCAGCATATTTTCCTTTACTGCGTCCTATGTCTGGGATGTTCTTCTCATCTTCACTTTCTGGCTTGCTTCAATGGTCAACTTGGATATCCTTTTCTACAGGAAGCCTTTCCCTATCCTCTTTAATTCTAAAACCTTCCCTCTGTGGAGTGTTACAAATTTATCTTGTATATAGCCTTTTTGTACACTTTTTTGTTTGTTGTCACCCCCATCCCTATCCCCCCAATTTAGATTGTGAGTTCCCTAAGATCTGGAAGTGTCTTGGCTTTTCTTTACATCCCCAGGGCCAGTGCCTGGCACTTAGTACAGGCTTAATAAAAGTTTATTTACTGACTGATGATATAGCAATATTTGGGGGATGTATCAAATGCTTCTTTGGAGAAAAAAAAATATCTTTAAAAACTCACATTTAAAAAATGAAAAAGAAATAGTTAATAAACTGAGCAAACAGTTTAAAAAAACCTTAGAGTTCACAAAGACAAATATAGATAAAAGTAAGAAACTTTAAAATGAGAAAAAATGTGACATTTTTATAAAGACTGGAAATGAAAAATAAAAAGAAAAATCTTAAAACAAAAAACAAAACAAAATCAGTAATTATGTAGCCAGTTAAATTGAGAGATGCACAGAGAGAAGAATAGAGCAGAGAGAGTGGCAGAAACAGATAAAAGAATGGAAATATTTTTAAGCACCTACTATGTGCCAGGCACTGTATTAAATATCTCATTTGATTCTCACAGCAACCCTAAGAGGTAAAGGCTATTATTATCCCCATATTATACTTCAGACCACTGGGGCAGATTGAGATTAAGTGACTTGCCCAAGACCACACAATTAGAAAGTACAATCAGACAGGAATTTATGGATTCTAGGAATTCAGGCTTAGATCTTGCAGCTCATCTACCTTTTCCCCTCCTTTTCCCCTCACCCCTGCCAGGGAATTTAAGGATTAACTTGAAATTACATTGCTAATAGGCAAGATCTACAATTCTTGGGTGAAATGCAGAATTCCCCTTATCATAGCTCTTTCAAGCAAAAGATTCACATTGCCTTGATTATCTGATGGCTTAGTACTAATGTATTTAGAGGCTTAAATTATCCAGGAAACTAGCTCAGCAGAAGTCACCGCTCTGGGATTTGGAATTCACTTCAATGTATGGATTGGGCTAAATCATGAGCCCAATATTTTCTTTAACTGTTTTGACAAAGCAAATGGTAGGCTTTCAAAAAAAAATTATGCTTTTAGTTCAATGCAATTTCCTCAAATGTAGAATCTAAGAAAGTTGTTTAAAAAAACAACATCATAAGACACATGTTTGTATTCCCATTACAGTGTGCACTATTTTGTGGCAATAAAAATTGATACTGATCTTGGGAAAAGAATACTGGTTTTCTGTCTTCTCTTTCTGGATAAGCTTCTTAGTGCTATTCTTTACAATGAAAGTAACAATTTCAATATTTCTTTTTATTATATCGAATTGGGTAATTATTTGTTAAGGTTTCACAAGAGACACTTATTAGATTTTTTTTGGTTCTTAGTTTCTGACCTTTTTTTCAAAGACACAGAGATAAATCACCCCTTGTATTAACTACTTTGATACACTAGGTGTCAGTGCAACATAGCAACCCCTTTTTACACTGGGCTTTTGTACTTATAAGATTCTGTGATCATTCTTTGAAAGTCTGACATTAATTTGGATAATCCCCCTCTAGTTTGGTTAAATTCATTAATTCATTAGAAATAAATATTTTCAGAAATAAACTTTTGTTCAGGTTCAAAGAATAAGTATGACAAAAGATAGAAATAGGGATAGAGAGATATATATTTAAATTCATTCTTTACATTTTTAGAGATTACCTTATAAAACTGACATTTGCAATCATCCAAATTGTTTCATATATGTTACTAAATGGCACAAACCATAAATATTTTAAAATTGTTGTTTTCTTCTTTCCAATTTAATATTTTGACTTTTCAGGAATTCAAGAGGTACACCTAAAATATATTTTGTACAATTAGAGAAAATTTTATGTAGCCACCAAAGTCACCAAATAATTGAGGGCTAGGGCAGAGTTTAAGAGTTAGATTATACTTTAGATGTGAAATTCTAATGCTTTTTGGTAATTTCAGCAGAAAATCAATAAATATTTAACATGAGATAGAAGTAATGAGTCATCATTCATAACTTAGAAAACTTTGGGCACATAATACAGTAATCGTGTGATGAGGAAATGAATAGCTCATTTTAACATCTAGATTTCCAGTATGAAGAGATAGAGTTAAAAATCTATTTTATTTTTCATAAATTCAACAAACTTTTCCTTTATCAATAATGTGCTCAAAATGAATTTGGATTGCAAATATGCATACTCTTAAATCAGTGACTTCTTTTTTCTAATAGGTTAATTAAGATAGGTACTAGGTGATGCAAAATGAAAAAAAAAAGTTAAACAAGTCCCCCTCCCCACACATATACAAACACTCTCCTTTTCCCCCCACCCCTGCCAGGGAATTTAAGGATTAACTTGAAATTACATTGCTAATAGGCAAGATCTACAATTCTTGGGTGAAATGCAGAATTCCCCTTATCATAGCTCTTTCAAGCAAAAGATTCACATTGCCTTGATTGTCTGATGGCTTAGTACTAATGTATTTAGAGGCTTAAATTATCCAGATAATTACCTCAGTTTTTTTTTTTTTCATTCTACCACTCTACCTTGAATCCTATAGTTAAAAGTCTTAATTCAGCTGACTTCTATTTATGAGTGGAGTTATATAGGTTGGGAGGAACTTGATAATTTTTTAGTGATATTCCTGGTAAGACTGTTCATTGCAAGATAGATCTTGTGGCCAATCTATTTTTTTCAGGCATCAAAAGCAAGCATAATAATAATAATTCATTCTTAGAAAAGCAATTTCCTTCCTCCAAAATGAATATTTAAAAAATATTTAAAAAATTGTGACCTAGAATTGATCCTTAGGAAACCAGTTTGCCAAGAAATCATGAAATGAAATGTAGAGCATAGAAATACTCTGTAGAAGAATTTTGCATGCTGTTTAAATGCCAACATGCAAAAAACCAGCTCTTTTCTAAAAATGACTATATGATCAGAAAATGCTGTAGCACACATGCTACACTGAGTGTATACATGATGCTCCTCTCTTGGGAGTTTCCCATAATTTTTGTGAATGCCATAGGCATTTTTTTTTAGCAGTCTATGTTTTGTTTTAAGTATATATTCTCTAAGTGAACCTCTTTGCATCATTTATTTTTTTAGTTTAGAGGCACTTTTCTATGAGCCCTTCAATTAGTCTATGGACAACAGTTTTCATTTATGAAAATGGTAGCATCTCCATGTTTGAGTGATTTGTACAGAACATCTCTTCTCTTGAGAATAACTTAGAAGCAACTTTAAATCCTCTTGAATGTTGGTATTTACTAATATGGTTAGAAAGCGTAGTAAGAAGAAGCAGTATAAAACAGTACCCTGAGTTAATGATTGAATTGAAGGGTGATAGTAGTGAGCTCTAGGAGTGAATTGTTCTCCTATTGAAAGAGCCATCTATGAGAATTCTCGATTGACAGCTTAGTCCACACTTACACACATGTTGATGAATTATCCTCATATTCTTTTAAAATTCAAATCACAACTAAGTCCAGAAATAGGATTAGCCACTTTTTTGGAGGGAGGGAAGGTGATGGTTGTAGGTAGGTAGGAGGAAGGGAACAAATTCTACGTAAAATTGACTATAAAGTGAACAAAGGAGTTAGTCCATAGAGAATGCAACATTACATCAGTGTTAGGTTTTATGAAAATTAATTTAATGCAAGTAAAAAAATAATGACCATCCATTTGACAGTTGCCAAATTGCTTTGTAACAAAACATTATTGTAAATACAGTTCAGTGATTGCTACTTGAATGCATTTGAATGTTATGGTTTACCACTTTTTTTTTAAAAAAGAGAATACTTTCTTAGATCATAGTTTTCGCTGCAAAATGCTGATACATATTTGGC
Source organism: Myrmecobius fasciatus (assembly GCA_023553655.1). Taxonomy (NCBI): domain Eukaryota; kingdom Metazoa; phylum Chordata; class Mammalia; order Dasyuromorphia; family Myrmecobiidae; genus Myrmecobius; species Myrmecobius fasciatus. Next base: position 39,322 of record JAJPUD010008047.1, read on the forward strand.
TCTCAGATCATAAAAATGATCATGAACTGGTTGTCAGGATGGGTTTCATGACATATTTTAGTGTGTATATTTTGAGATACAATATTTACTTGTTTTCCTCAATAGATATAAATTTACACCGAAGAGCCATTAAAATAATTATATATATATGTATATATATATATATATTCCTTTTCTATTCCTCTTCTTTTCCACCAACACCATTTTACCAGAGTTTATAATATAAGAAACCTGGAATTCTAGAAGCAGAAAATCAAGGTTTTTAATATTATAGCATCAAAAACCCGGGAAATTAGGCATAAGCAGTTTCTAATAGAATGTCACTAAAATGACAAATTGCAAACCACACTGTTGCTTTTCCTCATTGTCCCAGTCGTATATTGGCAAAGCCTCAGAAATATCTTTCCTGACTCATTTAAAAAAAATAAACATTTTTGTAATATACACCCAAACCCTAGCAGAGTATCCATAAATTGTCTAAGTATGCTAGGGTTGTGAATAGTATGAAAATAAATTTGAGTTTGCTTCCAGGGTAGTCATTATTAATGCACTGTGAGTTATAAGTATTTTAATAAAAACAGTTTAATATAACTAATCAGTGAAATAGATGTTAACAGTATGCAGTAAAAAAAATTCTTGTTGATAAATTTGAGGTTAAAATCATTATATAATATGGTGAATAACTATCATAAATTAAGATTTAAAAATTTAATATAATGGCATGTATATAATCCATTCCCAAGGTCCATTTGCTTTTTCTTTGAGAGTATATTTCTAGAGTGGATGAAATTTGTGTTATTGTGCAAAGAATAATTTTCTTTACAAAAACTGGTAAAGTGTCAAGTGTTATAATATCCTGAATACTGGATACTAAAGTTTATTTGCTAGTAATTCCTCAGATTGTTAAAGTCTATTCTTTACCAATGACCTTCTCCAATATACTTAGTGATATTTCCCCCCAAAGTCCTATATAATATTGCATATGTTTATGTGTTCACAACTTTGTAAGGAATATTGCATGAGACATAGTTAACTAATAAAAATAACAAAATTCAAACTATTTTAGATTCCCATTCTCATAAATTAGAAGCTAACATGTAACACTGTTCAAGAATTAAAGGCTCCGTTTAAAATATAAATAGCTAATTCTTTTATAATTTTTGGAGAGGGTAGTTTTTTTCCAAATTTTAAACTTTTTAGATAAGCTAATTTGGATGCTAATATCCATAAAGGTTTTCCACCCAATTTAAAGTGTTACTAAAATTCATTGTAATTTAATTATAGTTATAAATGGAAAGGTTTCTGTACGCGTGTTCTACACAGAGAATACGTTTCTACTTTTCCCATAAAGTAGATGTAGGGATTTCTTGCCTTTTGGATCATTATATATTATTCATATTGATATTATAGTATATAATTGCTGGCCTAGCAGGATCCAGATAACAGCTTGATTTTTGCTCTCTGTAGGGAAACCTGGGCCACTTGTGTGCTTACTTGAATAAAAACAGTCACAATTTGGCTTCTAATATACCTAACCCACTAATTGAATTCAAGTTGGAGGGTTAAACTGATAATTCACAGTCTGTACTGAGAATACAGAAGAGGAAGACTGGGAATACATTTTTAGTTAATCTGTTCAAATGGTAAATTAGATCCAGAATAAAATGAAGCTTTTTAGTGATATTAATTTAAGATTATTTTCATTTTGGATAATAGCTATGTTGGAGGTATATAGACATATTAGGCCCATTTTTTATTAGATTAGATATATTTTGAATATTTAAACATTTGTTAATTTGCCCAATTAAATTTTATAAGCTAAGCTCATTCTTATTCTTTATTAATTCCTCTTTTTATTGAATAAAATACTCTATAAAGGACCAAACATACAGGAACTCTCAATGACCCTTAAAGGCAAAGCATGGATGCAAATTTATGCCACTACAAGAGAGTTCTCATTTTTGAGATTCATAAGTTAGCTATAATGCCTGAGTAGCTATTTATATTGAAAAGGATGAACAATGAAGGGGAAATAATTAGAAATTTCATGTATTTTTAAAGTTCAAAGGAGGATGTCACATTATGTTCTTTACTTGAAAAGCCATAAATATGATAGGGCTTGTGCTCATTTAAAATTTTCTACTCCACAAAGAGAGCAATTTTATTAAAAGTAGTCTTCATTATATATTTTACATTGAATTAATAACAATCTCTTTTTTCTTGAGTGGTTATAGTAGCTAAAGAATTGTTGAAAATTTGTTTCAGTAAATTTGATAGAGTAGATTATTTACAGCAAGCTTTTTTTTTTTTTTAAAGAGTGTTGAATTAGGTGTCAAAAAGCATGGTTTCTGTACTTGACTTTACTATTAGTCAGTTGACTTAGGCAATCAGTTTAAATACATTGTGCTTAAGTTGGTCTATAAAAAGAAAGGACTGGATTAGTTTAAGAACCAGTTAGACTCTAACATCTATTGTTTCTATAAATTAAAAAAAAATTGCCTTTTGTTCCATGAAGAAGTGTACTGTCAAATTACTGTTACCTTATCTTCCTTTGTAGAAGTTTTAGAACGGAGAGATGCACATTTCTTGTTATAATCATTTATTATTTGCTTTGTACTCCAATATGGAATGATTAGTACCTGAATCTAATCACATTTAACACATTTTAGGAGCATTTATGTTTATCATTGATGAAATAGTAAATAATTTTTAGAAAGCTATCTCAGGTAGCATTTTTATTGAAGCATCAATTTGAGAATTTTAATTTTTAGTGCATGTTTTTCTTTTTACTATTGAAAGTAAGGTTATGACAACAGATTAAAGTGATAAATAGAAAGCAAAAATTCCATTGTATGATATTGAATACAATTATGAAAGCAAATGGTCAGTCTTCCCAGTAAAATTTGTGACATGAGCTCTGAGACTTAAGATCCAGACCTAGGTGGGATATGAAGGATCTACTTGCTGAAGCAGGAAATTCAACCCAAGCCCAGACCATCCATTTTGAAGGATGCTAGGAACACTAAAATTGGTTAGATACTTTAAGTTGGTTTGGGAATTTGGGGTCAGGGAATTTATGTGAGAGAAATGAAATTTCCATAGTCTTTTTTTGGAGTCTTTTGGGGTTTAATTCTTGGATTCAAGACCATTGTGTATCTCTAAATATTACTGTGGAGTAATACATGTTTAGTCTAATCTGCAATGTTAATCTATAGATGGCTGCTTGGTATGGGAAGAGAGGGAGACAAGATAGTAACTGATCCCATAACTAAAATCTACTAGATAGTTGATTTTCTATTCAATTTACAATGCTTTATATAAAAGTATCCCAAACATCAGTGCAGTTTTAATCATTTTAAAACCATCTATTAGTTTGCCCAATTATATTTTATAGGCTATATTGATGCTCATTTTTATTAATTATTCTTTTTATTGAATAAAATACTCCATAAGGGACCAATTGAACCTACCCTCTCAATGATATTTTGAAGTTCTGGCTAAAAGAATATTTTGTTAAATTGTGTCTGACTTTTCCTGACCCCATTTGGTGTTTTCTTGGCATAGATACTGGAGTAGTTTACCATTTCCTTCTCCAAGTCATTCTATAGGTAAGGAACTGAGGCAACTGTGGTTAACCAGACCTGGTATGTAAATATATACACACACCTTGTAAGTATCTGAGGCCAGATTTGAACTCATGAAGATGACTCTTCCTGATTTCAAGTTCAGTGCTCTATCCACTGTATCACATAAATTAATTTAAATTTTAAACTTAAAACTGCACTAAGGCATTTGGGATATTTTTGTATCATAATTGCACATCTCTTAAGAAGGCCTCTTTAGTTAGATATGTTTTAATAAATGTAAGATTTAGAATTTATATCCAAATAATTAATTTTCCCATCTAAGGCTCCCCCTTCCCCTCTCCTCCTCATACTTCAAAAAATATTTAACAGCCATGGTGACTAGGATTTATCTCCTTTGCATGCACATTCTGAGGACACTTTAAAGATATTAGCATTGTAAACTTACTGCTACCAAATACATAAATGGTATTAGTTGCATTTTGGTTCTATGAAATGAAGAATCCATAAAGACAATGGACGGAGGAAATTATACATTTGGCTCTCTTCTGATAATATTAGTAATAATAATAATAATCTCACGCCTTTATATAGTACATGACTTCTAAAAATTCTTTCCCCACAACAACCTCAAAGGGAACTTTATATTCTGTAATCTTTCTAAAGTTTAACAGTCATCTAGTTCCTTCTTTTATTACATTGGACAATAGCTTTTTAAAAACATAAAATTCTTTTTATTTCTGTTTTAGTTTGATGGTATCTGGGAACATATTAGAGTCATTTGATGCTAGGATAGGAATTTGCTTCTGATTGAGGCTTAGTTAGGTCATTCTTTTACCTGCCATTTGGTGTCATTTTATACCTTTTATAAATAGAATAAAGCAGTAGTTTGCATGAGTGGTGGACTCTGGACCAGGGAGCATGTTTTAGGGGCCTACTATGTGGGGCTTTTCTAGTACAAACTTAAGATGCATGTTTAGGTCATGCAAATGAATTGTAGTCCAATGAAGTCCTGAATAAACAGCCCTAAATATCTTGCTGATGAACTGTATTCAGAGACTGAAAAGAAGTTCCTACATGATGAGATTATAAAGATCTTGCACTTAATTATGAATTGTAAAAGCCACTTTCAGGTAGAAATAAAGAGGGTAGCAGTTGTTCAATTAGAGGTGAACATTCATCTAGGAGGGGAAAAAAGCCTTTCTGTGATAAGACCCAGAAATCTTGTTTTTCCGCTAATGCGATTTCATACATTTTTGTTGCACGGTAGGCTGAGCAGCGTTCCTGTCTTGTTGCCTCGGATGGGAATTGTTCCCTGCCATGTCCCACATAGCTGTGCACTGAGTCCTCATGCTGAGCTGTGAACTGATCCCATGGTCAACCAGTGACATTTTCTGGGGAAAACAAGGGGCTGCGAGAAGGCAGGGGCACACTGATTCATTCTCTGTCTCCTCTTCCTTCCAATCTCTGTCTCCAGCCTCGTATCCTTTTCAGGTTTATTCATGAGCCCATCACTGAGAGAAGAAGTGAAAAAAAAAGTTGTCTGCATTATAACATTATATTTAAAAGCTATAAATTACCCAGAACCATAAATATTGTTCCTTGCTGAATGCCTCTGCTCATAAAATCTGTGTGTGTGTATGTGTGTGTGTGCTTCTGTACACACATACATACACTTGTCATTTGGATTTTTCTCTACTTACTAGACTTACTATAAGTGTATTAAAATTTAGGATTCCAAAACCCAGAAGCTGCAGGCAATGAAAGTTTTGACAGGCTGCCACTACTATAAATTGAGAGAGAAGAATTTAAACTTTTCATAACAAGCTGGGACATGTAAGAATGGCGACTAAAATGGAAACCTGATGGCATTATAACAGTAGGGTGGTTGGGTAATGTGCATGTATAAGGATTTATAAAGAGAAGTGGAAGAGGAATGATTAAGTTATACTTTATATTATATTATCTAAAAAGGCCATGGGCAACTGGATTGTGAATAATCTTGGTTGACTTGACTCTGGAAGATGTTTGTTAGATACTTACATATCTCCAGGGGACAGAACCCTTAGTGCCCCATTTAAAAGATTATTGTTTATATATTGTTCAGGATGAGAAGCAATAATGATTCAATATGGTCCATATTATGACTTTTCAGTTTGATTACAGGTTTTTATTGTTAAAATAGCAATAATAATACATAAATCATTATGGAATTCTAAATTCTATAACTTCATTGCCAAGATGTATTTCATATTTTATATTATAAATTCTTCCTGAAAGGCAGCATAGTCTATGAGAGTATAGTAACCAAGTCTGATCCTTGCAAAGAGATGAAAAAATGCACTATTTTCCCTTCTTTTGCAGAAATGGGACATAGAAGTACTACATGAACTTTCAGATTCGGTTGGTGTTTTATTGGTTTTACTGAACTAATTTTTTCCCCTTTTCTTTTTCTTCTTTGTTAACAAAGAATCACTCTTTTGGTAAGAGGAAAGAAAGAAATCATGGGAAATGGACGTGTGAAAAATCAACAGATGTTCCCAGCAATAATAATAACTATGATTTAATTTTATCTTTAAAGAAAGGCAGCATAACTTAGTAAATAGCTGAATTTGGAGACCTGTAGGGCCTGAGTATGATTTTTGCTATGTTATCTTAGAGAAGTCATTTAACCCCTTTGACTCTGTTTCCTTATATCTTAAAAGGGGACGATGCTATTTGTACTACTTCCCTCATAGGGTTATTGTGAGGGTGAAATGAAATACCGGAGGTAAAGTGCTATGCAAATGGAATGTTCTATGTAAGTGGAGACTAATTATCTTATTATCTGTTTGTCTATTTTCTTTTCAAATCACCCTATATCATAACAGCTGAAATTTATAGACGCTTTTAAGTGTGTAAAATACTTTATTTACATTATCTCATTTGATTCTTGCACCAACTTTGGGAGAGAAATGTTCTAGCTCCAACTCTTACCTCCAGCTGATGTGTGGTCTCTTTGATATGGGTGCTCTCTGCAGTGATTCAGATCACAGTACTATTGTGCCTACTCTACTTGTACAACCCTTGGCAATGTGCTCCCATAAACTCATCATAGGGGATCACCTGTCATGATGAAGTTGGTTAAGAAAGATCTTTGAATTCTCTTGACATTAAAAAGACATCAGTTGTCCAAAGACTGTCCATTTGTTTTCCCTCACTCTTGCCACATATAAAAACCATTATTTTATTACATATTTCTTTGATGTCATTATTTATACAACTTTTCCTTTTTGTAATGTGACTTAGAATTAAGTGCTACAGATATCCTTATTCTTATTTTATAGAGAGGAGACTGAGACTCAAGAGAGTAAATAACTGGCAATTGAGTGTCAGAGGTAGGATTCCATCTTTTGAATTTCAAGTCCAGCACTTCCTGTTATCCTACACTACCACATCCAAATAGGTTAAAACCACAAAAAAATGAGAGCAACTCTTTTCTTTAAAATATCGAACAAAGAATTCAGAACCTTTCTTGATGATTCCTCATGACCTTGTTAAAAAGGGCAATACTGTAGTAAAAGGGCAGCTGGGTGGTACAGTGGATAGAGGGCCTGGAGTCAGGAAGACCTGAGTTTAAATCTAATTTCTGACGCTTACTAGTTGTGTGCTCCCAGGCAAGTCATTTAATCCAGTTTGCCTTAGCTTCCTCATCTGTCAAGTAAGCTGGAGAAGGAAATGGCAAAACACTTGTATCTTTGCCAAGAAAATCCCAAAAAGTGGTCAGGAAGAGTCAGACATAACTAATAATAAATGAATAGCAACAAGTGTAGTACAAAGCACATCGGACTGGAATTCAGGAGACCTGGTTCTTGCTCAATTTTAGCCCATAACAAACTGTATGACTTTGCTCAAATCACTTCAGGCTTCCATGTCCTTTTCATCCTTTGTAAAATTAGGTTATACTAGGTGATTTCTGAGACTTCTAATTCCAACAATCTGTGATAATCTGATTTTTTAAGCTTTATTTTTATACTAAATAAAGTCACTCTCTACTGTCTTTCTTCATTGGGACTGTTTCCCAAATTTCTCAGCATTTTGTTGCCCACTTCTGCACTTTCCCCAGGTTCTTCAGGTAGGAATGCAATTAATGCAAGAATTATATCAATTCAAATCAGCCTAATCCTAGAAGCACTGATTCAACACAAGCATGTGTTGAATGAAAAACTGCTATGATAATCGTAGCAGATCTTGGAATTTGGAAGACTTAGGTTCAAGTTTGGCTTCTAACAGGCTAAAATTGTGATCCTGAGACAAGTCATTTTACCTCTCATTGTCCCAAGAAATCTCTAAGTTCCCTACACTTATCAAATCATAGGTCTTATTTGATCTCCCCAAAAGTGCCAAGCACTGTGCCAGGTGATGTAGTTAGGAAGTAGTAGAAAAACATTCCCTGCCTTCCAGAGCTTACATTGCAAAAGATAAAAGAATCTGAATAAATGCAATTTGAAGAAGAGTGAAAACACTAATGACTAGGGAGTTTAGAAGAGAACACATGAGCTAAGCCTTAAAGTAAACTAGGGATTTTGAGAGACAGAGTCAGGTAAATAGGGAGTCCATTACCAGCTTAGGGGACACGTTAAGATATCATGATAGAATGCAAAGTTTAATGAAGAGAAAGATGGCCAATTTGGCAAAGAGTTTCATTTCTGCTATGCTCCTATTTATGCACTTTTATGATGGATTGAGAATGAGAGGAGCTGGATTTGAATCCTACCTCAGCATCCTGTGACTTGTTTCACTTTAGGCATGCCATCTAGCCTCTAGTCCTCAGTTTCCTCCTCCATATCAGGAAAAGTTTAGCAACTAGAAGATCTCTAAGATCCTTTTTAAACCTAAATACTATGATCCTAAAATACTTGTTTTGTAAAGTTGTATTCCTATATCACTGATTGAAGGTTATCATTTGGAAGATTGTGACATACTTAAACAAAGCCATTCTTGCCCTATTTTATGTTAGTATTCTTTAGGAACATTAGATGAATTCACTAGGTGAGTTCACTCTAAATATCTTTCTTTATTCTGTTTAGATTTATCCTCATGTCCAACTCGAAGCCAATTTCCACCTTTCTTCAAAATGGTAGTCAACTAGAGGACTCCACCCAATCTATCCTCTTCAAATTTAATAAGCATAGATATCATGAATCTGATAGACAGACATTTTAAAGACTGGAAACCTAGATCAAGAGTCCATCTTTGTGAAACTTCTGTTTTTCTATCCATATTTCAAACTGTTACAAAATGGCAATTATGAAAACAATCTGATACTGACTAAGAAATAGAATGGTAGATCAATGGAATAGATTACTTTCACAACATATAATAGTGAATGACCATAGTAATCTAGTGTTTGATAAATCCAAAGATCTAAGACTTTCATGTAAGAATTCAACATTTAATAAAAATTGCTGAGAAAACTGTAAAGCAGTAAAGCAAAAATTAGACTCTTACTCAAGATTTAGCTCCCTCTTTCCACAGTACCATGTTGCTTCTGACAAATATTTTGGGATATGATAAATCATCAGAGACAGCTTATTGAAAGAATGCTTCATAAATAATAGAAGCCTTAGAATACCAGTTATCTGGACTCTTGTAATGTGTTCCCTTTAGAGAGTCTTCAATTTACCTGGAATGTGGGGCAGCTAGGTAGTGCAGTTGATAGAGCTCTTGAGCCTGGAGTCAGTAATACTCCTCCCTGAGACTATCAGACTTTGACACTTAATAGTTTATGACCCTAGACAACTCACTTCACCTTGTTTGCTTCCAGTTCCTTACCTGTCAAATGAGCCTAAATAAGAAATGGCAAACCTCTCCAATACCTTTGCAAAGAAATCTCCAAATGGATTTGCAGAGACAGACCTAACTGAAAAATAACTGAACAACAACAAAAGTTTTATATCTTCCATATTAGAATAGAAACTTCTTGAGAACAGTAGCCATACCTTTTTTTTTTTCTTTTCTTTGTTTCACCAGAGTTTAGTATGGTGAGTATCAGTTCGTTAGTGCCTAATAAATGCTTTTTGAATATCTTCTTGTTAATATTAAAAATTTAGTGACAGTTATAGAGTCAAATTTTATTTTATGCCCTCTTTCATGCCCCCCTAATTATAGTTGGATAATTCTTCAACTCTCAAAATGTAAACTACCTCAGTTAATACGAATGAGAATTGGTATTCCAAATCCTACCCATATGTTGCTTTATTAAAAGCCACAGAATGTCTGCTGAGAATAGGAAGGGATAAAACCCACAGATTGTCTGTTCCATGGGAAAGAAATATTGCAGATGGAATTGACATTGGCAAAATACCAAATAACATAAAAATATGGTAAAATAGATTAATCTCGCCTGGTAAATAAACAGTGGAAATTTAGCACCTAGCCAGCCATGTATCCACCTACCCATGACCCAGCAAAGGATGGAAGTTGATATAGTGAGTATTAGATTCATGAAATAAGGGACATCAGAGGTCATTTAATCCAATCCGTATACATAATGACTGAATCTCTTATACAACATTTCTGGGAGACAGTCAGCCAGCCTCTGTTTGAAATCCTCAAATGATAGAAAAACCTTTCATTTTTGTACCGTTCTAACTTCTAGAAAATTCTTCATTATATTGAGAATAAATTGCTTTCCTATAGCTTAGACTTACAAATAAATCCTGCTTTTCTTCCAGTGATCATATCTGTCCTAAGTTTTCTTCATAGTAGAGCCCTAGTGTTTTTAATTGCTACTCCTAAAATAGGGTTTCAAATCTCCTCATCATCCTGATTATCTTCAATTTTCCCTATAAAATGCAATGAAATTACATCTAATTTAAAAGTTTTATGCAAATAAAATTAATGTAACCAACATTAGAAGGAAAGCAGAAGATTGAGAGAATTTTATAGTTTCTCAGAAAAAGGTCTCATATCTCAAATATAAAGAAAACGTTGTCAAATTTATAAGAAAATAAGTTATTCACCAATTAACAAATGGTCAAAGGACATAAACAGGAAGTTTTCAGATGAAGAAATCAAAACTATATATGCCCATATGAAAAAATGCTCTAAATTAGTATTGATTGGAGAAATATAAGTTAAAACAACTTTGAGATGTCATCTAACACCTATCAGATTTACTAAAAAGATAGAAGGGGAAAATGATAAATGTTGAAGGGGATGTATAAAATTGGGATACTAATATACTATTGGTGGAACTGTAAACTGATTCAATCATTTTGGAGAACAATGTGGAATTTTGTCTAAAGTGTTATAAAACTGTCCAACTGTACCAGATCTAAAACTATATTATAAAGCAGCGGTCATCAAAACCATTTGCTACTGGCTAAGAAATAGAGTAGTCGATCAGTGGAGTAGGATAGAATCACAAGACAAACTAGGTAATAACTATAGCAATTTAGTTTTTGATAAACCGAAAGACCCCAGCTTCTGGGATAAGTACTCACTATTTGGCAAAAACCTCTGGGAAAATTGGAAACTAGTGTGTAAGAAATTAGGGCTTGACCCACACCTAACACCACATACCAAGATAAGTTCTAAATGGGTTCATGAACTAGATATAAAGAGTGATATTATAAGCAAATTAGAGGAACATAGGATAGTTTACCTCTCAGACCTGTGGAGATGGAATAAATTTATGTCCAAAGAAGAACTGGAGCTCTTAATTGAACACCAGATAGATAATTTTGATTATATTAAGTCAAAAAGTTTTTGTACAAACAAAACCAATGCAGTCAAGATTAGGAGGGAAGCAATAAATTGGGAAGTCATCTTTACATTTAAGGGTTCTGATAAAGGTCTCATCTCTAAAATATATAGAGAATTGTCTCATATTTATAAGAATTCAAGCCATTCTCCAATTGATAAATGGTCAAAGGATATGAACAGACAATTTTTCAGATAATGAAATTAAAACTATTTATAATCATATGAAAAGGTGCTCCAAATCACTATTGATCAGAGAAATGCGAATTAAGACAACTCTGAGATACCACTACACACCTGTCAGATTGGCTAAAATGACAGGAAATGATAATGACCAATGTTGGAGGGTATGTGGGAAGGCTGGGACACTGATGCATTGTTGGTGGAACTGTGAATGGATCCAGCCATTCTGGAGAGCAATTTGGAGCTATGCTCAAAAAGTTATCAAACTGTGCATATCCTTTGACCCAGCAGCGTTTCTATTGGGCTTATATCCCAAAGAAATCATAAAGGAAGGAAAGGACCCCACATGTGCAAGAATGTTTGTGGCAGCCCTTTCTGTAGTGGCTAGAAACTAGAAACTGAATGGATGCCCATCAATTGGAGAATGGCTGAATAAATTATGGTATATGAATGTTATGGAATATTATTGTTCTGTGAGAAACGACCAGCAGGATGATTTCAGAGAGGCCTGGAGAGACTTGCATGAACTGATGCTGAGTGAAACAAGCAGAACCAGGAGATCATTATACATGACAACCAACATCAATACTATATGATGATCAATTCTGATGGACATGGTTCTCTTCAACAATGAAATGTTTCAAACCAGTTCCAATTGTTCAGTGAAGAAAGCCATATACACCCAGAGAGAGGGATGTGAAATGTGGACTACAACATAACATTTTCATGCTCTCTATTGATGTTTGTTTGCATTGTATTTCCTTTCTCTGATTTTTCTTTCTTGTAGATATGATTTTTCTTGCACAAAAATGATGTGTGGAAATATGTATACATATATTCGACTTGTCAGGTATTTTAACATAATTAACATGTAGTGGATATCCTGCCATCTAGGGGAGGGGTGGGGAGTAGGGGGGAAAAATTTGTAACAGAAAGCTTTGTAACCATACATATGTTTTACAAATAAAAAGTTTTAATAAAAAACAAAACAAAACAAAACAAACAAACAAAAAATGTGCCCACCCCTTAGCCCAACAATACCACCATTACATCTGTTTCAAGGATCAAGAAAAAAGGAAAATGATCTATGTGTTCTAAAATATTTATAGCAGCTCTCTTTGAAGTGCCATAGAACTGGAAATTGAAGGAATGCCCACCAATTGGGAAAGGGCTAACACAAATTGTGGTAGATGATTGTGATGGAATACTATGGTGTTATAAGGAATGATGAACAGATTGCTTTTAGAAAAACATGGAAATATTTGCATGGAAATAATGAAGATCAAAATGAGCAGAACCAAGAGAATATTTAATATAATAACAGGAATATTGTTCAGAGAACAACTGTGAAGGACTTAAATTATTTTAAGTATTATAAATATCAAATCAACTACAATAGATCTATGAAGGAAGATGCTGTCCACTTCCAGAAAAAGAACTGATAGATAAATAAAAATATGCATAGTATATTTTACATATATATACTTGCACACATACATACATAAATAAATATATATGTATGCATACATGCATATACATACATACATACATACATACAGAGAGAGAGAGAGAGAGAGAGAGAGAGAGAGAGAGAAAGAGAGAGAGAGAGAATTTAGAGGAAAGGAGAAAGACAGTTTGGGACTTAAAATGTAATGACAACATAGAATTTGAAATGTAACAATGAAATAAATTTAATTTAATTTTCAAAAATGCAATGATGTGTTTGATCTCACCAGCACAGAATTAGTGGTTCCATTACCTCATTTAATCTGGATGCTATATTTTCATTAATGAAACTAATCCTGATTTAGGGTTTTTTTTGTCAGCAACATCACAGTGTTGCCCCATGAACTTATAGTCAACTCCTAACCTTTTTTTTTTTTTGCACAGCAATTTAGCCATGTGTTTTGTGCAGTTGATTTTTTAAAGTTTAATTATAGGACTTTACAGTTATTCTTAGTCAACCAACTATATCTATTATTATATCTATTTCTTCTTTCCAGTTTGTAGAGATCATTTTTGCATCCTGATTCTGTCAGCACATAAATTGGTTATATCATCCAGTTTTTATTTCAGTCACCAATTTGATAATCATGCCAGCCATGTCTTCATCCAACTCACTGATAAAAACATTGAATAGAGCAGAGCCCTGCAGTGTACCAGAAATCTCCATCAGGCATGACATTGATCTATTAATCAATATTCTTTCAGTATTGTTCTTCAACCAGTTATGGTTCTGCCTAACTATCCATTGCTTTATTTGTCACTTTTCGTGACTCCATTTATGGTTTTCTTGGCAAAGATACTAGAATGATTTGCCATTTCCCTTTCTATCTTGCTTTATAGATGAGGAAACTGAGGTAACCAGAGTTAAATGATCTGTTCAGCATCACATAGTAAGGATTTGAGTGGAGGTCCTCCCTACTCCAGGTCTAGTGCTCTGTATCACCTTGCTACCCTATATTCTATTATATATTTTAACTTATTACACCTTTCTTCCTTGTAATTTAGTCTGGTTCAGCACTTAGCACAGTGCATAGCTCGTAGTAGGTTGATAAAATGTTTATTGAGTAATTATTTGATTGGTTTAGCCATCCTTAGGATTGTTGTCAACCATATGTTTGACATTTTTGGTGCAGTAGATAGAGAGCTAGCTTTAGAGGCAGGGATACTTAGGTTCAAGATTTATTTCTATGAGACTCTTTGACCCTGAACAAATCACTTAACTTCTTAAATCTTCACATAACTCTCTAAAACTATAGCTATCCATCTCTATAGAGGAGTCTTCTCAGACTTGAAACTATAAGGACTTGGCCTATAATATTATTTATAAAAGGACATTTCCTGTACCAATGTAAGTTGTCATCTTCTCTGCAATTTATAAGCCATAGAAAGTTGCCTAGGACACTGAGAGGGTCAGTGATTTGCCTAGAGTGTGCCAGGGTATGCCAGAGGTGGCAGGTGAATACAGGGTCCATAGATCTAAAATCAACTAGCATTCCACAACAATTTAGGTTTATTTTAAGCTTCATTTTGAGCAGTTGTCCTTTCCTAGCCTTCCAGTTGCTAGACTCTAAGATTACTTTGAAGCTAGGTAGTATAGTAGATAACCTGCTGAGCCTGGAATTAGGAAGACTATCTTCTCCATGAGTTCACACCCTTTTTTGTTTCCTCACTGTGTGACCCTGGGCAAGTCACTTTTCCCTGTTTGCTTCAGTTTCCTCATCTATAAAATGAACTGGAGAAGGAAATGGCAAACCACTCTAGTATCTTTACTAAGAAAACCCCAAAAGGGTTCATGAAGAATAAGAAATGTATTAAAAATGACTGAATACATACACATACCTATACATGTTTGTTTTGTCTTCCCACCCCGTCTCTCCCCCTGCACCATTACAATAGGAATTGCTTGAGGATAGGGACTATTTTCTTTGTATCTCCAACACTTGGTGAAGTACGAAACACATAATAAACGTTTGCCCGATGTTTGTTAAATTGATTAATATTCTCATTTGAATTCATCTGAAAATAATGATGAAGACAAAATAGTATCATCCATATGCTAGTTTCACTGAGATCATCCATCGGCATCTATTAAGAGAATAAACAGCAAATCGAGTAGAATGTAAGCTCAGCTAAGAGAAAGGCTGTTGAGCTTCAGTAGAATGATGATGTCAGTGTATCCTAGAATCTTAGAATGACATCTTTAAATAGAGTCTGAGAAATAGAAGAGAGAACTCAGACCCCAAAAAGAAAAAGAGAAAATGAGCATTCAACTTTTGGCATTAACTATAGATGGCAATTGAAAAATTTGTGCATAAATTAAGTAATAGCAGGGCAAGTTAACAAGTCTAAGTAAAGTAGAGGAGTTAGCAGGGATAGGAAATAAGAGATATACACAAACATAATAACAATGATCAAGAATAGAATTTATTAGAAAAAATAGGGGTCTGAGATCATTGATCTCAGAGTCAAATTTTAAAAAGATTCAGTCAAGAGAGATATCTATATGTCAGTCATAGTTATATTGTTTTAGATTTATGGTTATATGTATATATATGTGTGTGTGTATGTAGACAGGCACATGCATGTGTGTGTGCATATATATGCATATACATACACATGTATATACACACATATATACATATATATACACACATATATATACACACACACATAAATATACCCATGCTTAACTGCAGCCTGTTTGGGGGTAGTGGGATAAGGTAGTAAAGAGGAAAAAAAAGAATAAAATAAAAGTGTACAGCAGAAAACAAAAAAAAATCTATAAGGAAGCAATGAAAAGCTGAACAGTTATGAATACAATGTCTTCTATTATATATGCTTTCTTGAAATGGAGTTTTATTGTTACATATTTTGAATCTTCCCCTACAATTTTTTGTTTGTTTTTTTTCTGTTTTTTTCTATCTTTCCCTACTACTTTGTATTTAAATTTTAAATAAATAAATACATAAAAAAGACAAATCTGTGCATAAGGACAAAGATGAATAGAATTTTTGCTTTGATTGGTGCATCCCAGACATACATTTTATAAAGTCATCTCAAATCAGGATAAAAGTCTTTCATCGCGATGTGTCTGGAGAGAGGAAAACCTGAATTCAAATCTGACCATAGATGCCCATTAGCTGCGTGGTAAATCACTTTGCCTCAGTAGGCACTTTCTGAATGTTTATTCCCTTTCCTTTTCTTTCCCATTGCTTCCAAGCCCTGAAAGTAATGGGGACATTTTACACTGAGGAAGTATTTCACTTGCATCACTTGTAGAAGTATTTTTCCTGAGCAGACCAAAGGAATGAAAACATTTATTTTCAAAGATCTATTCCCTGTCTCCTTCCTCAGGCTCGCCGCTTGTCCTCCCTTTCTCCCAGTGTCTGAGAAAAAGAAAATGTAAAAATCTGGTTCCTGAGGGAAGTTTGTGAAAACCAGAGTATTACAGACCCCTAGAAGTAGAAGGGAGCATATGTCATGTATGCTCCAGCAGCTGTTCTTCCAGAGAGCACAGGCGACAGCTTTAGATTAAAATATTACTTATTGAAATATGGAGCAGTGCCCTGTCAGCCTTTCTGATGGTGAGCAGGAGGGAAGGAGCCCCAGAGAGCTCCATGAGAAGCACTACTTTCTCTGCAGGAACACCAAAATGGGCTAAGCCCTCAGTTCACATCTCCTTTGTCAATGGCATCCAGCCTCTGGCCTTGGGAACTGACTGACGGCAGTTTGCAAATGTATGTGCTTGGCCCGCAGCCTGCAGTGCCCTTTGTCCTTGGTCCATAGGAGGCCTAATAGTGAAGCCGGAGCGTGTCATCCCTGACTGCCAGAGCTTCCAAGCAGGAACATGATGGGCAACTTTTCAGACAATATCCAACATGAACATTCAAGACTTCACCTATTCTTCTGTTAGACACCAAAGCTGACTGATTCCACATGTTTCTTTCCAAACCTACTGGTCAGGCAAGAGAGAGTGCCGAGGACTGACTTCAAGAGCTCTGGTTTTATAAGAAAACATGAGCAATATTTCCAACTCTCTAAATTTTCATAGAGAAGCAATATTTTTTTTTCTTTTTTCTGCTAGAAAACCTATTAAATCTTTCATTTCACTTATTTATTTACCTCTTTTGAATGCATTTTATATATTATAAAAATGCATGGATAGAGAAATTATAGATAGATTCGTGGGGGAGGAAGAGAAACACACAGAGAGAAACAGAGAGAGACAGAGAGACAGACAGACAGAAGGAGACAGACAGGAAGGAGAGAGAGAGAGACAGAAAGACAGAGACACAGAGAGACAGAGAAAGAGAGAGAAAAAAAGAGAGAGAAATATGATAATTAGGCAGATGGAGAGAACAGGATAGATGGGATAGGCAGACTAAGACAGATAGGATGGATATATGGACAGATGAACAAATAGAGACAAAAACAGATAGCACAGAGAAGATAGAAAGACAGGCAGAGTTATAGAACAAATAGGAATGGATAGACAGAATAAATGGGCATATAAACAGAGACAGACAAGAGATAGACCTGACAGACAGAGTGAGAAAACAAAAAGGTTACATCAGATAGACAGACAGATAGATAGATAGATAGATGGATGGATGGATGGATGGACGGATAGTTAAGTAGGTAGGTAGATGGAAAAATGAATTAATAATAAATTCCCTTGACACCATACTGTTATTTTGGCTTAGCATTCATGCCTATTTACCAGAAGAGTATTGTTTTGTGTTTTTCCTTTTTCTGCCATGTTTATTAAGTCAATGACTACAAAGAAAAATCTTTTTCTTCATAATTTCTGTTAGTAGAGTATTCATTCTAAAATTCTCCAGTTTGAAAATGAATTTTTCTGACTGCTTGCTGTGGCAAAAACATTTTAAATTATTGTTTTGCAATATGATTATTGATTAAATATTTCCTAGATTAAAATATGCAATATTGTATGAATGAATATAGTTAGCACTTAACAGAAATGAATTTTTTCTTCAATCATTATGATTAGCTTATATGCATTTGTAAGGTTGCCGATAATTTGCTTTATTTTTAAAATGCTACATGAAAATATGATAATGTGATCTTGTCATATACCATTACTAGAATTTTTTCCCTCAATATTCAGATAATGGTTTTTGCTTTCTATTAGGTATATCTTTGCTTCCCAAAGACCCCAAAGAGTGTCATCATTAATAATGTACTCTTTTGCTTTCTCAAGAGTTTGTAACAGTGGAGACTAGTTGACTAGTTGACTGAAAGGGCCCTCCCCTTTGGAAATGAGGGCAAGGAGAAGTAGAAGGGGGTATTTTGGACCAGAAAAAGAAGAAGAGGTGCTGTGTAGGCTTATGAAAAGGAGTCCCAACGCAAAATTCACCTTAGCAATTTCTTTAAGATTCTGCCTCTCTTTTATTTTCCTGTTTTATTTATTCTTATGATCAAGATTAAGGTTGCCCCTGTTGCTTCCTTAGATAGCCTGCAAAAGTGGCCATCACAAAAATATTTTTTTTAATATCTCTAATAAGTTAATCATGCTCAGTATTGAGCCAGCATCTGCAACCTTTTGTAGCTTTGGAAGTTTGGGAGATCATGGTTGTTATGCAATAGATGAATAGTTTTCAGAGTCTCTGAAAAGTGGCTTGAAGAATAAGACTGTTTACAACATTTCAACATCACTTCATGAAAAAACAGTTGTAATGACATGTCTGGAGTTGAAAAGTCAATCAGATAGCTTTGAAAGACACACATTCTGTAGTGGGACCAGAGTAGTTCTCCTGGCTTGTGCCAATCTTTCAATTGTAGCATCATCTGATCTGCAAATCTGGTATGTAAGCATGAGCCCAGTGGAATGCCATCAACATTGGCCCCAGTGAGTGGAAATACATTGACATGTGTTGACAATAAACCATTTTTGGAAAAGCAGGCTTTCTCTGACAGGCTTTTCTCATTCCTCCCTATTAGAAATCCAATCTCAGCAGAAAAACTTTCACAAGGGAATTGAAACTTTGTTAGTACTGTTTTGAACTTAAAAACAAATCTTTTGTGGACATTTAATTTTTATGTCTTTTTGCAATTCCTCTTTCACTATATATATTTTTGAAAAACCTCCACTGAGAATTTGGGTTACCAGATAACAGGATTATGTATTTTATTGTTTTGCATACACACACATAATCTTGTTATCTGATCTATATGTATCAGCCACGATTATGTATATATATATATATATATGTTCACAGACACATGAACATACACATATGTAATTTGAAATACTTTATACATAATATGTACAATTTGAAATACTTCATTATTAAAATTTTTACATGAATAAATACAGGGGATTTTCTTGGAGAAGTGGAAGGAGAAGCTAAACAAAGAAATTTTATTTTCTGTTCCCATCACGCTTATTGCCCATATTTTTATAATGTTTTGTAATTTGCATTTCATTAAAAAATAAAAGATACTATAAGAATTTATAGTTTAAGGATAGGGCTGGAAGAGAACTCAAATGTATATTTCATATCTCTTATTGTGCAGATGAAGAAAATGAGACCTAGAGAGATTAAGAAATTAGTCCAAGGTCAAATAAGTAGCAAGTGGCAAAGCTGGAGTCAAACACAGGACTAGTGGCTCTACCTTCAGTGTTCTTTTTACCATGTTGCCCCAAATTCTTTGTGGTAGGTACAAACATACCCATTTTACAGATGGGGTTATTATGTTCATTATCACAAGATTAGTTATGATCAGATCTAGATCTTGAATCTAGAACTTTTGATTCCAAATTTAGTGCTTTTCTGATACCACCATACTTCCTGATCACTTAACTTTTTGTGGTTGTTTCATTGGAAGGCTATTAAATTAAATTTGTAACTTGAAAGAAAATTTAATGGCACAATGTTTTTTTAACCATCTAATCATGGCAACACAAAACAATGACAAAAAATGACATCTCACATTTATAACTTGAGGTTTTCCCACTCCAATACATCCCCTGTCCAACTAAAGCGATTTTCTAAAGTGAAAGTCTGACCATATCACACCTCCTCTGTCTATTCAATAAATTCTAGCTGTTCCCTATTATCTCCAGAATCATATAAGATCCTTTATTTGACCTTCAAAGCCCTTCCTAATCTAGTCCCCTCCTACCTTTCCAGTCTTCTTAAACCTTAATTCCTGACATATACTCTTGGATCCAGTGACAATAGCCTACAAACAAGACACTCCATCTCTGATTCTGGGCATTTTCTCTGGCTGTTTATCACACTGGGAATACTTTCTGTCCTCATGTTTGTATATTTGTCTATTGACTTCCTTGGCTTCCTTCAAGTCCCACCTAAAATACCACTTTTAAAAGAATTCTTTCCTAATTTTCTTTAATTATAACATCTTCCCTTTCTCAAGAATTTCCTTTTTTATCCTGTGGACAGTTTCTTTGTACATACATGATTGTTTGTTGTGTGATTCTTACAATAGGGACTGTCTTGCACCTCTTTTTTGCATCTTCAGCTGTTAACACAGTGCTTGGCACATGGCTTAATAACTACTTATTGATTCCTTACAATAACCCTGTGAGTTCAGTTGGACATCACTGACTCTTTTTTCACAGATGAGGAAGTAGACACAGAGAAATTAAGTCATTTACACATATTCACCAGGTAAACAAATTCTACCCTGGAACTAAAGCCCTGCCCCACTGTCTTCAAGTCCAGCACTTTATATGCATAGAAATTCAGAAACCCCCCAATATACTTTAATAATGCTTATACTTCAATATTTCCAGCATTTGTGATTTCATTATTTGAAGTATTCCTTCCATAGATTTCAAGGACAATTCTTCTATGATTTACTAAATAGTCTTTATGGATTATGCTGAGTAAAAAAAAAAAAAAAATTGCTACCTGAAGGCCAGTTTTCCGACCTTTGCACATAGGTAGTCTGGTTCTTGCACAATAGACTTAACAGTATAATACCAGAGTATACCCAGCCATTTTCTAGTGTGGTTGTGTTTGAACCAGGGTTGCTGTTCCCCATTACATCCTTCAGTAGTCTAGGGTCACTTCCACACCACAGAGAGGCATTAGGGTCTGATTTTGGGGAAGTGCCAGACATACTCTAGATTATAAAGAAGCCCTGCTTTATTGTTCGGAGAAGAAAATGAGCAAATTAAATATGCAAGTCCTGTTCTGAATCATGGATTTAGAGGTTGAAGGAATCTTAAAGTTCACTTAATTCAAACCTTTCATTTTACTGATAAAGACCCTAACACTCTTTAATTGTGAGACATTTAACCTCTCTAGGTCTCAGTATTTTTACCAATAAAATGAGAGGATTGATGATCTATACACACATATATACATAAATGTGTATATAAATATATGTGTGATCTATCTATATGTGTGATATTTATGTTATCTATCTATCTGTATATGACCTGTTTACACACACACACACACACAAACACACACACACACACATATATATATAGTATATTGGTAAATGATTAGTAAATGTTTAACAACTGGCTCTCTAGAAAGATAAAAAAGTACATATAGCACACTTTTTAAAGTGAATTAGAAACATTAAACCCCCCTCCCCACAATAAATCACATCCTGATTTGTAGCATTTACTGATTTTCAATGCCCATACCAAAAATTTAACAATTGGTTCTTGTGAGTCAGAGGAGTCTAAATCTAGTACTCTTTTTATTAAGCCCTGCTGGCATCCTTTTAGATCAACAGACATTCTATATACAAAAGGGAAATAACAAAACATTAGAGGCATTTTACCCTAGACATCCTGAAAAGCTACATGGAATAAACAAAAAGATTAGGTCCTTATCTTACTCTTGATAAAAAGTAAGCAGTTGAATGGTGCAGTGGACAAAGTACTGGGCCTAAAATCAAGAAGACCTGGATTCAAAACAGGCCTGAGACACTAATTCTGTGATCTTGAGCAAATCATTTAATCTCTATTTCCTTAGTTTTCTTAATTGTCAAATGGGAAGTAGGCAGGGGCGGAGCCAAGATGGCGGAGTGAAAACATGACTCTCTGCGTCCTCCTCCGATCTTCTCTCAAATCAACAATAAAATAAGCCTCTGAACTGATCTTTAAGTCAACGAATCCAGAATTATTTGGACACTGCTTTCGGGTATCTCTGAAGAATTTCGTATCAGGTTTGTTTAACTCAGACAGAGGAATAAACAGTCCAAGGTGCAGCCCAGAAGTGAGGGTGGGACTCAGCTCATTGTGGCAGAAACTCCAAGCTCCAAACTCCAAACACCTGCAGTTTATCTGAGGCACTTGGGACACTCTGCCCTGACTGGGGACAGGTGTTCTGGCAGATTTGCCTTTTTTAAGGAGTAATTTGGACTTAGTCCTAGCCCCCACCGGCCCAGCACCTTAAGTTAATTCGCCAAATTGCCCCAGGGCAAAGTACTTAAGCCTCCATTTTTCAAGCCTTAAAGAGATATCCACACTGTCTAAAAAAATGAAGAAGCAAAAGAGAGCTCTCACCATAGACAGCTTCTATTGAAAGAAAGGCTGACCCCAGATCCTGAGGTTCCTTTAGAGAAAACTCCAGAGGAAGTTATTAAGGACCATCACTGGTCCCCTTTTCAAAAGGCCTTTCTGGAAGATTGCATAAAGAACCTTAAAAGAGAGCTGGAGGATAAATGGGAAAATAAATTGAAATTAGTGCAAGAAGGATACAATATCTTGCAAGAAGGATATAATGTCCTGCAAAAGAGTTATGAAAAAAACACCAATTTATTGAAAAATAAAATTAGTGAAGTAGAAAAAGAGTGCAATGAACAAAAAAATTCAATTGGCCAGTTACAAAAGGAGCTTAAAAAGGCAACTGAAGAAAACAACACTTTAAAAATAAGAATTGAAGAAATGCAAGTGAATGACTCAATAAGACTTCAAGAATCAGTCAAACAAAAACAAAAAAAATGAAAAATTAGAAGAAAATATGAAATATCTCCTAGGAAAAACAACTGACTTGGAAAATAGATCTCGGAGAGACAATCTAAGGATTATTGGACTTCCTGAAAACCATGATGAAAAAAAAAAAATCTAAACACTATCTTCCAGGAAATCCTGAAAGAAAACTGCCCTGAGATTGTAGAATTAGAAGGCAAAATCACCATTGAAAGAATTCACCGATCACCTCCTGAAAGAGACCCCAAAATTGAAACCCCAAGGAATATCGTGGCCAAATTTCAGGACTATAGCACCAAGGAAAAAATTCTGCTAGCAGCTAGAAAGAAACAATTCAAATACTGAGGATCAATAATTAGAATCACACATGATCTGTCAGCCTCCACATTGAAGTATCGAAGAGCCTGGAACCAGATATTCCAAAAGGCAAAGGAACTTGGATTACAGCCAAGAATAACCTATCCAGCTAGAATAAGCATTATCCTCCAGGGAAGAAGATGGTCATTCAATGATAGAGGTGAATTTCACCTATTTCTAATGAAAAGACCAGATCTAAACAAAAAATTTGACCCCCAAACACAGAACTCAAGAGAAGCATAGAAAGGTAAAAAGGAAAGGACTCTTGAGAACTTTATTTCTACTGTGGGGATGCGTAAAGTTTGGGGGTATAATTAACTAGATATTACTTTGATAATACGAAAAAGAAAACTAGAGGGGGAAAGGTTGTCATACTGGGGAAAAGAGGGAAAAAGTGGTAAAATAAGATCTAAAAAAAAATGAGGTAAAAACAAGGTAAAATCATTTGAAGAGGCAAAGAAAACCTAATATAATTGAGAGAAAGAGGGGAGGGAGATGAGCATTTTGTAAATCTTACTCTCATCAGGTTGGGCTCTAAAAGTGTATATCAGACATTTGATTTCACATAGAAACTTGTCTGTTGCTAGAGGGAAGTGGGAGGGAAAGGAGGAAAAAGAAAGGGATAAACTATTAGAAGGGAAAATAGAAGAATCAG
>JAJPUD010008047.1:76651-96221 GCA_023553655.1 Myrmecobius fasciatus
TCTTCTTCTTCTTCTTCTTCTTCTTCTTCTTCTTCTTCTTCTTCTTCCTTTTCTTTCTCCTTTTCCTTTTTCCTCCTCAATAACTTATACTGTTGAAGAGGTTCTACCTTTTATTACAAGTATAAGATGTCATACAGAACCATGGTGGTTTCTTAGCTTATAGTAACATTAAATGTATAGGGGAATAATAAGGTAGCCTCTTTCAAGACTAAGAATAATCATTCACTATAGAGATAAAGGCCACAAGCACATTGGATATTGGCTAATGTCCCTGTGAAGGATTTATGGAACCATAAGAATAACTCAGAAAAGGTTAACAAGAGCTGCATAAGTAGTTGCAATCTCTAAAACTGAAAGAAGTTTCCACATAGATGAGACCACAGATTCATTGAACTATTAAGTAAGACATTATTTAATTTACTACCCAAATTGGTAAAGAAAATATTTTTTTTACATTTATTTAAGGGAGAGACATCATGGTAATGGAAAGGATATTGGGCTTGGAATTGGAAGATCTGGATTTAAGTCCTAGCTCTGACAATCACCTTGTGCGGGTATATATCACTTAACCTGTTATCTTTAAAATGGAGATAACTATGCTCTACCATGTAATTGCAAAAGTTTTTACTGAGAAAAGTTATTTCTAAACTACATGAGCTATTGATGTTATTGTTATCATTCAATACAAGTAATTAATATTCATATGAAGGTTATTATTATCTGAACATGTTAAGGGAGCTGTGATTTCAGCAGTATGAGCTACTCTGCTAGCTAGAAATTAAGTGGCTGGTCTAGAATAATACAGTTCGAAAATATCAGAAGTTACATGGACCCAGTTGATGCTGATTGCTATTCCAGAAATCTACCCACTGTAAAAGGTTACCTCTGAGCTTTTATCAGTGACTGAAAGATAGTAACAGATCCAAGACTGATCACCTGCAAATTAACTTTCAGTATGATCATAGATGAAGTTTAACTTCTCATTAATGACTTGGGTCATTTTCTATACTTAATTTAGGGTTCCCTGGACCTTCTAGCCAGGGAATCCTAGGTTAGATTTAGCTTTTAATCTATTTAATCTATTTTTTTTTATCTCAAAAGCTAGATTTAGCATTTAATCCATTCTCTCTATTATAAGCAGCTATTAGGTTGGTTAGACATTCCTGATTAGCCACTCCTGACTTTTTCACATCTTAGTTTAGGATTAACCCTCCATATCTGCTGTCATCTTCTCTAATGTCATGTTGATTTGCACTTTTTGATATTTTACATTGTGTTTATCCTTAGCCCTTGTATATTGTTGTCTGATCTAAATGATCATCTCCCAGAGGGCAATGGTATTTCCTTTCTTTTTGGAGTGTAAGAACTTTTTTTTTTAAAACAAAAAAGCTAAGTAAGCTCTCAATTATGTCTCCTTCCTACTGGGCCATCACTTCCACTTTAGGCATTTAATTTGCCTAAACTTCTGGTTCTTCACTATTCTCAGTTCTGTGTTTAGGTTAGATCAGTATGATAACAGGAGAAAGTTTGAGGATGTAATTAACCACAACCCCCCATAGGACCCCAGGACCCCTACACACATCATGCCCCAAAACCAGTCTCCCAAGACTAACTTCCAAAGTCCTCTTGGGTATTCCTTGGTCTCTTTCGCTCCCACTTACTCCTCCACAGGACCAGCACTGAAGAATCTGCTGCCCTCTAGTGTCCACTTGGACATGTGCAATCTGGTCAGTCCTTCATGGTGGATAGGGGAGGAGGAGGGAAGTGGGGGAAATGGGAAGAATCTTTCTTGGCTCCTGCCACATTTCTCTTTGTCTCCTTGAAGAATACATCAAGTTAATTTTTAAGAACCACTAAATGGTAGTTTTGTGTTTTGGTTCCCTCCCCCCCCACACACACACACTTTTGCACTTCATGCATAGCCAATGACTCTCAGAAACTCATATAGGAAATTATTTCTATAATGCAAGGTGACAAAATAGGATAAACCAGCCGTGGAACACTTGAAACTGTTAGAAAAATATTAACAGGATCCTTTATTCAGAAACCATTGTTTGAGTCTTCTGTTCTTTATTAATTGATGTGAATGAAAAAAAGAGCCGATCACATTGTGAATCTAGCTCACTGGAGAAACTTAAGTATGATTGTCTTTTACCTTGGTTCACTTTTTTGTTTGTTTTAAAAAGCAATATCATCACAAATCATTAAGAAAATAAGAATACTCATTATTAAAAGATTTTGATTTTCTGATTTTTATCTGATGCTTTTTCTGAACAGCATTATAAATCATGTAAAAGATCTGATCATGTAAGTTAGATCTTATGTGAGGCAAAATTATATCAGGAATCTTGAGTTTTACCTTCTCCAAAGCGTATCAGCTGCCTAGATCCAATTTCTTTTACTACCACATGTAAAGCCATTCATTTTCTGTGTCCCAAAATTATAAACAATCTTCGTGGATGTATACTGAAACTCATAAAAATTACCAAATTCAGCTTGATTGTAGTCAGCCTGCAACTTCTTAGATTCCATGAAGGAATTCACAGCACCCGAAGAGCAACTTGTTATTTCTAACATCAGAAGATAGGTAACTATTTATTTACACATTTGTTATTGCCTCTGCTTGAAGAATAAAGAATGAGTCCAGATTCGAAAAGCTGAGTCTGCAGGAAGCCCCATCAGTCTCTCCACACTTCTGCTGTCATCTCTATTGTACGGGAAACATTATTCAAACTGCAGGCCTGAAACTCCCAGGTAACTAGAGCCAGCAGGAAGCTCTGTTTGATATCAAGTATATTCTTTATCAGTCTTTTTGTTGTGATGGGAAGAAATGATCTAACTTTACTTTCATCTTGCTCTGTCCTAACATTCCCCAGTAGGTGAATTGCTCTATTGGTGTTTCTCAGCCAAACTCTTTGATATATGCTACATTTGCAGGCATAAATTTTCCATATTTCAAAAAAGATTTAAACTTCGAACCATAAAGGATTAGATGCACATTTTAAAAAATAGAGATTTATTTAAAATATTTTGCATGCAAGAAAAACATATCTCCTTTCTTCTCAGGTTCTAGAACATAGTATTACTTTTATTAACAGTCTATTACCATACAACAAAGTCCAATTCTTAACTTTCAAACCAATATAATAAATAAATAGTTCTGATTACTCACATTTTAAATGCTTTTTACTCTATGAAAATTCCTCATAATAAGAAAATAAAGACCCTTACTCCCTTCCTCAAATCAAGATTTCTTTAGCTGAGCAATACATTAAGCAATTAAAAGGCATTAAAAAAACAACTTATTTTTGTTTTTTGACATTTGACCATGGATTATGCTGTAAATTGAGTCTATTTTTGATTTTCATAAATTTCTCTTCATTTGCTTTGTCTTGTCCCTATTGTCTGTGTTTTTCAAGGGGAGAGGAGGGAATAGCTTACATCAAGGAAGCATCCCACTGTTTTAAAACCAAACTAAAACTCAGCTTCTCTGTACCCCCTTTAAAAATATTTCTTACAATTACTTTTGGGATGGGTTGTCTATTTTTCATTTCTCAGTATATCCCAAATCTTTTGGATCCAAATACTAAAAGAAATTGAAACTCAGAAAATATTAGGAAATTTATTGCTGCTATCCTAAAATTCCTGAGGTCAGGAGAAATGGGACCCAAAACTGAAAAAGAATTTTGAATGCATGTCACTGTGAAGCTCTCATTTCTGCTATTGGGGACTGGACCTGTCTGTGATTTAATTGGCACAGGAACTTTCTAAAAGGAAACTCATTCCAGTCATACAGACTGGCACTTGATCTGCATTAAACAGTCTTAGTGAGTTGCTGCCATGGGAGTACAAAATGGCTAATTAACCTGCCCAGAATCGCAACACCAATTTGTATCAAAGTTGGAACTTGAATTCATTTCTCCAGTGTGATAGTCTGCTGTTGAATACATTCTTATCTTCTCACAATTCAGAACCATTGCAGTAATTCATATAACATTCAGAGGAAAGAAGAGACAAAAAAGAAGGATTAATCAGTTTTAGAGCTTCAAAGGACCTGAGAGGCTACCTAATCCAATCTCCACATTTTATAGATGAGAAAACTGAGGCTAAAGAAGAGAAACGGATTTGCCTAATGTCACACAGGTAATAAACATCAGACTTGAACTGAGCTCCTCTGATTCCAGAGCCAGTGATTCCAGGTCCAGCTCTTTGAACCTAATTTTTTCTCTTTATATATGTCTGGCTCTTCCTGATTTTTTTTCCTATTTGTTGCTTTTCTTCATTTCTAGTCACTTTTTATATTTAGATATGTCAAAGAAGATTTAATTTTATTACAACATATTCTCTTTATTTGGCGGCTAGATAACAGCAGTAGATAGAGCACTAGGTTTGAAGTCAAGAAGCTATAACTTTGTGAGTTCAACTCTGACTACAGACTCTTAATAGCTGTGTGACTCTGAGCAAGTCACTTAACCTTGCTCATGTCAACTATTCTACCATGCTATTGATCAATTAACTGTGCTAAGTGTTCTACAAATATCTTATTTGATCCTTGTAACAACTCTGGGTGATAGGTGCTACTGTGATCCTTAATTTATAGTTGAGGAAACTGAGGCAGACAGATTAAATAACTTGCTTAGAGTCATATAACTAGTAAGTGTCTGAGTTTGTCAACTCAATTCTTCCTAACTTTAGGCCTAGTGAACTATCCATTGCATCACCTTGCTACCTTAGTCATTTACATTAAGCAGGAATTTTATGTGAGGAGAAAATGTCTAAAAATTGTTGTTTTTTCCTTTTCCTTTCTTTTTCCCTCTTTTTTCTTTTACCATTCACTTTTCTGATATATTATAAACGATCCAGGATTAGTTTCAAGTGTTTGGGTGACATAAAGAAGAGCTATTTAGGGTAAGGATGCTTGTGTATAGGAATTTTGACAAATGTAGAATTGTCTTGAGAATTTGGAGGCCCTTTTCTACAATGAGGCTATTAGTTGAAAGAAAATCCAACAGCTTACAAGATTCTGGAATTATCCTTCCTTTCTATCCTAGGCTCTGTCTAGAGAAGCTTCTGGCACTGCTTACAGAGATGGATATTCAAGAAGAACCAATTTATCATCTATGAATTCCTTTTTAAGGAGGAAGTAATGGTAGCCAAAAAGGTTGTCCATATGCTAAAGCACCTTGAACTGGCAGAAGGAAACTATCTCCTGAGATTGTGCCTGCCTAACTCCATAGAAGTTGTCCTGAGACAGGAAGACCAAAGCCTAAAGGCCTAGAGTGTGAGCAACTTGTCCACTACTCCCTTATTCAAAGTGAAGCTGAGGGAGACACAAAAAGATGAGGTGCTGCTCCCCCTGATGCTGACAAAAAGGCCAAGCCTGGGGCTGTTCAGCAACAGAATTCTAATTTAGAGCTAGATTCGGTCATGGATGTGATCAGCCTCAACAAAAACTGTAAAGACATGTTTCATATTGAATAAAATTTGGGGAAAAATTATCCTATAATGCCACTCGATGGGTATAATATTCCTGTTACATTTATGATCTAATGGAAAAAGCATTGACTCAGAAGACCTGGCTCATATTGTATCTCTGATATACCTAGGACATGATGCTTGCATTAAAACTCCTTGGATCTCAGTTTTCTCATTTCTAAAACAGAGGTGTAAACTAGATAGCCTCTGGGAACTTTTGCAGGTCCAGCTCTATGAGCCTAAATTTTCTCTCTTTATATATGCCTGGTTCTCTTCCTGATTTTTTTTTCTTTTTTTCTGCTTGTTGCCCTCTTTCATTTCTAGTCACTTCTCTCTCTCTCTCTCTCTCTCTCTCTCTCTCTCTCTCTCTCTCTCTATATATATATATATATATATATATATATATACATATATGTATATACATACATATATATAAGAAAATTTAATTTTGTACGACATTCTCTTTATTAAAACAGTAGACAGAGCACTGAGCCTGAGCTCAATAGAACTCATCTTCATGAGTTCAAATCTGGCCTACGATCCTTATTAGCTGTGTGATCCTGTTCATGTCAATTTCTTCATCTGTCAAATGTGTAAGAGAAGGAAATGGCAAACTATTCCAGCATCTTTGCTAAGAAAACCCCAAAATGGAATCACAAAGAGTTAGACACAATGAAAATTCTTTCCATTAAAGCATCCCTTCACACTTTACAATCTACATGAATTACCAAGACCAAAATTATTTATCCCATGGTAACCAATCGTCTGATAAGCCTATCTGAACTTACTTAGGCTAGCATCTCAACAATGGAAATAGAATGGTAGAATAAGGAAATGGATTCATCAAACAAAATAGTAGGATGAGGTATGGATTTATCAAACATCATCACTGTTTAATTAATTGTATGAAAATTATTTTATTGATCCAAACCAAAACATAATTCAGAGTGGGAAATGGAAAGTTTCTAACATTACTTTTCATAATCCCAGAAAATCAGATTTGAAAAAAATCTTAGAGGCTGTCTCATTCAAAGAATATTTGAGTAGAAATTCTCTCTACAACACTCTTAACCAGTGAACATCCAGCCTTGGCATAAGAACACAGGAATACTTTTTTCCTTTCATTAACACATAGCTTCTGGGACTGACAAATAAAAACCAGCACAGAAAGCGTAAAGTTTAGAAAGAAGTTGTAGGATCCATAGGACTCAGAATTTGTTTCAGCAAATCCATTTATTTCATTATTTTCCATTTAAATTCTCTTATTTACGGACCACAAACCTGGAATATTGAGAGTTGGAAGGGCCTAAGAAATCATTTCCTTCATCCTCCTTATTTTATTGATGAAGAAACTAAGAACTAGTGAAATGAAGCGACTTGCAGAGGGTCTATAGGTAAGTAAGCAGAGGATTCTGAATTTGAATCAAGGTTAATTGAATTCCAATCTTGCATGCCTTTCTCTGTACAATGAGCTTCAAAAGATCTCCAGCCTTTTTTTTTAAAGCATATCACATTTTCCACTCTGAATTATGTTTTGTAGTCTGTTGATGAACAGGACCCTCTTGGAAATAGTTATAAAAATCAATAAAAGAAGAAAAAATTGAAGGCAAAATGTTCCCTTCCAGTTCAGATTGATGTTGTTGAAGGAAAACAAAGTCTGTCAGTGGAAGGGTGATCTGGAAACCCACTCCTAGGATGGGTGCCATGGTTTTTTGTTTGTTTGTTTGTTTGTTTTTGAGGAATTATATTCATTTTGGCTAATTTCTTTACTAGCAGAACTGAGCAAGCATACTTTGGGGCTTATAAATTGCACTCCTTTCAACATGCTAACCTTTGGAATGAACTATTTAACCACATTTCTGAACTGTATTGCTATTCTATAGGAAATTTTAAGGACTTTCTCTCTAAGTATTTAATGCCAACCAGTCAGTCAACACTTATTAAATGCCTACTATATACTATGTGTCAGAGGAATCTCCATCAGAACAACTGGTCCATTTTTCCAACAACAAATATAAAAATTGACTACAGAAACAGAAAGGGCAAGATAGAGGCAGATTTTCCAGTTGAGGTTCTGCTTGTACTTATAATGGTGGGAATGCTTGATGAAATGGATGAATTAGAATATTTGCAAAAGGCTTAGAAGCGGATATGTATATGTACTCATATATAGACACTGACACACACATTCAGCTTAGAAAACCTTAAAGCACTATATAAATGCTAGGTAATAATATGTGTTTGTGTATGTATATATACATATTCAAATGTGCACTGATACACACATATATCCATATAGGTGCAAGAGAATACAATTTTATGTCAAAGCAGTCGTTTTTATTGTTTAGTTGTTTCAGTTGTGTCCAACACTTTGTGACCACATTTGGGCTTTTCTTGACAAAAATACTAATGTGTGTGGTGTGCCATTTCCTTCTCCAGCTCACTTAAAAGATGAGGAAACTGAGGCAAAAATGGTTAAGTGACTTGCCCAGGTTTATATAGGTAGTGTCTGAGACCAGATTTGAACACAGAAAAATGAGTCTTCCTAACTTCAGATTTAGTTATCTACTGCACCACCTGGTTGCTCTCTCAGCTACTACTGTGACTTCTTGAATCAGAGGGATTACACTTTGCATTGTCTGAAGGCTGAAGTAACAGTCATCTGAAAGAAAGAACAGACTCATTGGGTAGTTGAATATTGACAAAGGTGAATTTTTATTCATTCCAATGCTAATATATCTTCCTGGATTAGCTACAGGTTCTAGACTTTGAGGAAGGAGTTTTGTACTGGAAAATAGAAGACATGGACTTTTAGTCTTATACTTATAGGTATATATATATACCTATATATATCTTAGATTATATATTACTTAATTTTTCTGGACCTCATTTTCACTTGTATAATGGGATGACAATATTTAATTGCCTAAAGTCCAGAGGTCAGATCAAATAATTTCTTGAGTTCCCATCAGTTCTGAGACTAATGATCTTTATCTATATAAAGGATTCCCTAGAAGTATCAGAATAGATTCCTTGGAGTTTAATACTGATTTAGGTATAGAAAATGGGGTTCAGAGGGCAGATATAATATGCAGATTTGCACACTGGATTGTGGGGGTGGGGGAGAATTCATAAAATTCACCATAGATTTTGATTACAAGAAGTTAATATATAGGCAGCTAGATAGTGTATTAGAGTCAGGAAGATCTGAATTTGAATCCTGGTTCACATCATTAATAGCTGCATGATTGTAGAGAAGTCATTTGACTTTTATAAGTTTTGCTTTCCATTTGTTGATATCTGTATAGATAGATATAGGGAATATACCATATGGCAACATCTACTTTACAAAGTTATCATGAGGATTAAATTTTTAAAAATAGATATAAAGCACTTTGCAAAATTTAAAATGATATCCAAATGTTGTTTATTATTGTTTATATATACAAATGTATCACACACACACGATATATATATATGTTATATACATATATATATATATATATATATACATGGAGAAAGAGAGAGTTACCTATCATTTGCTTTCATGTCATTTCCTTCATTATATTCTAAGTTCTTTGAGATCAGAGACTATCTTTTACCTCTTTTTGTATCCCCAGTACTTAGCACAGTGTCTAGTATATAGAAGGTGTTTAATAAATGTTAATTGAATTGAATTAATTAAATTATATAGATTAATTAGAGATGAATAACTCTTGTAGTAAAAGGCCCTTACATGCTTGTATAGAATTACTTCTATAGGTATAGGTCAGTCTCAAAAGTATTCTAACAAATTCCTGAAATCGAGCCTATACCTAGGCTATATTGGAATAAGATCAGGAAATATATTCATTTCACAGATTAAGGAATTAAGGTAAGAAAATATAACTCTCTCCAATGAATCTTTTTGAAGGGAGACATAGGATGAGAGTTCTGAAGCTAGAAGGAGCTTAGGAACCATCTAGTCCAACCCATTAATTTTGTGGATAAGGAAATGAAGTCCCAAAGATAGCAAGTGATTAGTCAAAGATCATATATAGGCAGTAAGTATTAGAGCCAGGTTTTGAGCTTAATTTGTAATGAGTGGCAAGATTAAATGCTTTT
Organism: Myrmecobius fasciatus; assembly: GCA_023553655.1. Taxonomy (NCBI): domain Eukaryota; kingdom Metazoa; phylum Chordata; class Mammalia; order Dasyuromorphia; family Myrmecobiidae; genus Myrmecobius; species Myrmecobius fasciatus. Next base: position 86,231 of record JAJPUD010008047.1, read on the forward strand.
TTCATTGTTTCAAACTTCCTTTTTGGTAATAGATTTAGATTATATTCATTCTCAGCATTTTCCATACACAGGATCCAATCCCAAGATCCCATGAATGTCTGGGAAGACCAGAATTTGCTGAGATAGAGAATACATACCAAACAAAAAGAAGGAAATATGTGAAAAATTAAAATGAGAAGCTAGAATTGACACTGCCTGGTTGTGATAGTTTATGTATGCTGTAAGGTAGCCAAATGAAATATAGATGACCTGCCAGAAAAGAATTTCAAAATTTTACAGAAAACAAGCACTTTATAAATATCAATTTGTGCCACGATTTCTATAAGTAGTTTTTTTCTATCACTATTGATATTCACTGTCAGTATTTTGAATTATTTTTATTTACTTTTGCATTTTTAATGACTAGGAATGGAGGGTTGCCTTTAGAATTCAGATGTCCTGAAATAACTTCTTTCCAAAGTGGATAATCTGCTATTTCATACATGTGCATTTTTTTTGGTACAGTTCCAAAGTTAAAGTTTAGTGGTCTTGAGGAAAAAAATAGAGGTTAGTTGTTACTATGTCATATTGTATGTGGATTCTGGGTATGGAAATCCCTCTCTGTTATGCTTTGCAAAGTGGGGAAAACTTTTGCACAATTAAAAATAGGAACAGCATAATAATGACCACATTGTAATAATTAAAGGACATTACCTTTCTTTTTTGTTTTCCGGATTATCATAATTTAATATCCTCCCTCTTACCCTTCTCTCTTATTATATCAAGTAGGAATAAACTTACATGCCTTAAAAGCCTTATGGGATGACCAGGAGCCAGACTCCCAGCTTGGCCAGGAAAACGGTGCCTCCAGTGAGTGGCTAAAGCCCTGACTTTCAACACTGGTGAGTGGGTTCTTCCAAAGCAAACAACCTTCGACCCACAGTCTTAATTTTGGCCCATCAGGTCAACAGTTGTTTCACAGAACATCGGCAATTGTCTTTCTCCTTGTGTCAGGAGGCTCTTGAAACATTATACGAGGATAATTAAGTGGTGAATAAGGGTCAATGTGGACAAATAAATCAAACTGATAGTTTGAACACAGACTGATTGAGCAAAAACAAGGAATTCTGCCATGCCTGTTACTGGAGCTCTTGATGTTAACTGACTTTGTTAACATTACATCCAAAGGAAGCAAGTGGGAAAGCTTTGTGTGGAATCAAAAGCTGAGCAAAGAGACATGGGCTTTAATTGTTCAGCTTTATTTTTTAAATAAAGACATGCAGTGCATCAATTTAGCTGACTTTAATGGAGCACAAAACTGAATCCATTCTTTAGAATGCTAATTGAGTTAGAAGATTCTTTCCTTGAGCAGAACAGAGATGCAAAGAGCACCAGTGCCATAATCAGACTATAGAAACAGAGATTCAGGTTTGGGGGGAAAGAAAACTAGGCAAATTCATGCATTTGACACGAAAGATCCAACAGATTAATGAATAGAAAATCACTGATATAAATATTACAAAAAAAATACTGTACAGCAAGCCCACCAGATGGTGAATGTGAAAGCTTTTATGATCAGAAACCACAGAGATCAAGGTCATTAACTTATATGAAGGATTTTGTTGGACAGAAGGGCAGCTCAGAAGAAAGAAAGAAAGAAAGAAGGAAGGAAGAGAAAAAGAAAAGAAAAGAGAGAAAGATAAAAGAAAGATAAAGAAAGAAAAAGAGAGAAAAAAGAGAAAGAGGAAGAAAGAAAGAGAAAAAGGAAGAAAGAAAGGAAAGAAGGAAGAAGGAAGGAAAGAAAGAAAAAAGAAAGAACAGAAAGAGAAAGAAAGAAAGGAAGGAAGGATTGAGGTAGATAGATAAGAAAGGAAGGAGGAAGAAAGGAAGAGGGAAAGAGAAAAGAGAGAGAATCCTGAAAAGGTTATATTCGGGCAACAAATCAAAGTCTTCCTTAGGAAGAAAACAACTCATTTGAAAATCAAAACAAGAAAAAAAAACTCATATCTTAGTAACAAGTAAGTCTGACAATTGACCATAGATCTGTTCTTCAATTACATATTTAAAGCAAAGCATTCAAACTTCTCCTGAAGATTAAAAAAGTGGCTAATACTACGTCTGTGATTGTTATAGTGGCAAATATATGATTCCTCATATAACTTTATGTGATCTAAAAGTTCACATTTACTTTTTCCATAGTCCTTTTACACCATAAAAAGAAAGTGTTGATGATTGAGAGTGGAGTAAAGTGAATTAAATGTATATATTTTCAAATACACTGTAGCTTTTCTTCTTAAAATTCATCCATTAACAATATTTTTCTATGACATATAAATTATCAAAACACATTCTAATTTTCTAAAAGATACATACTATATTAAAATAAAGACATTTATCTTATTGTTCTGTGATCGATAGAATTTATCTAGAATTTTGGTGTATAGAAAGTAATGCTTTCTCTCAAGAATCTAATCAATAAAAGAAAATAAATCATGAATAGAAAACTAAAAAAAAAATAAAACAAAATTACTTCCCTTTTGCTCATTTTATACTTAAGGAATTTGGCAAATTGAAAAAGTGGCCAATGTTTCACATCAGAAATTCATTCGATTAATGTCAATTGAATATCAATACAAATTGAGTGTCATGTTTGTTTTCATAATTGCACACATGTATATGCAAATTTCATATCTACTCATTTGCAGATATTCACAAATATGTGTGCTTATTTTTTTATTTTGTTTAGATTCATTCAAATAAGGCTATTTAATATTACTATAGACTTTCAAGTTAGTTGAGATGCACTCAGAACTAAGAACAAAAAATAAATAATAAAAGTGGTGCTAAATATTATCATGCCCTTATTTTTCCCCCATAAATAAAACTTCCCATAGTGAATCTAAGGGAATCTCTGTGCCTACATAAGTTATGAGAAAGTTGTTTTAGAAAGGTGTAATGGATTATGGTGGAAGATGAAGGGATGCCTATACCATATCCAATCAGCCTTTTTCTTAAAGGTCAGGACATTCTGTCTGGGTCCACTTGCGTTTTTGATTCTGCCGTTTCACTATTCAGAAGCACAATGTAACTGTCAGTCTCAACAACCGTTCTCGGATTCTCTGGCTCCACTGCTCAGGGGTAACATACAATATTTCACATCCACAAAACAATCCAGCGTCTGCGTAGGCAAACCATATGATTACCACGGGGAGCAATATTGACACACCCTACTGAGAGCTCTTAAGGAGATTCTTAAAAGAGCTACCTCTAAAAAAAGAATAAAGCTTTACTGTTTGGGGTTTGACTTGGTTGCCAGATAGCATATTCATGTTTCGTTTTCCTGGGCTGAAGTTAAATGCAAATGTTCCTCCTTCTGCCTCATTTCAGGGATTGGAGACAGCTTTACTGCTTTGTGAACCACTGCCAGTCTCTGAGTAGGAAGGTCATAGATATTAGAAATAAGTTATCACATTAATGGCAGCATTCTTGGATTTTCCCCAGTGTGTGTTTTGTGCATATTATTTATTTCTCTCTCCCAGATAAAACCAGACATGGATACAGATTTATAAGTGCCAAGGATCAGTTCCAGTTAACTAGGGAGGACCTAAAATTGATGCACTGTCTTCTATCACTTTCCTACCCCACAAATATAATTTGATCTGTAGGGAAGAATTTAATGGGTGTGATCATTCTTCAGAGGGCTTTACTTGAATTCCTTCTTTATTGTAAGACAATTGATTAGACTGGAGCACTACCAATGAAAGCTTCTAAAGGAAAATTAAGTGAAGGTCATGTTTACCTATGAATTAATTTCCTTTTTACTTGTTTCATTTATTGGTAGATTTTCTATTTAAACTTTACTTTAGATCAATTTTCATCCTACTCATTAATTTTTTCATTTGTCCCCTTATTTTCCTCCTACTTCCTTGCAGTTTCCTAGAATATGGAGTCTCAAATCTCTCCCTTTTGTGAATTTCCAGGTCGGGCATCCTCTTTATTACTTTTTTAAATCATCTGTGTTACTGACATCCTCCTTACATTTGTGGTACTAATTGAATTTATGAGGCAAAAATTTATATTTGCTGAATTTTATTTTGGATTCTAATTAGTGCCTTCAAATTGTATGTTAGACAAAATCACTGTTTGAATCCTGCTTGTGGTTTCAGCTCGTCAAGTATACATTGTGTGCCATATTTATGCATATGTTATTTATTTCCACCAACAGACCTTAATGAATCATAACTTTGACTGGTCCTATCACTTACGATCCTTCAACATGATTGAGTTTTCAGGCTTTGTCTCTCTCAATTTATTCTTTGTTACAGTTAAATGTGTTGTGTAGTTTTATCGTGAAAGAGGGCTACTATTAATTAAAGAAGGGTTGTTTCTAACAGAAAGTACACATGCTTGTGAAATTAGAATATATACTCTCTTATATGGAAGCAGTCATCGTTAGCACAGAGAAACAGTTGACCTGCTGGACAGAGACCTGGCTGTGATATCACGAAGATTTGGGTTCAGGTCTCACTTCTGACACATACTGATTGTATGATTCTGAGTAAATCATTTAAATTATTGTGGCTTCCTGTTATTTTCTGAGATTGGGTATAAATTGATCAGTTGCTAATATGCATTAGTAGAGAAAAATTTTCATGAGGGAATCTCTCTACTCCTGTCTAGACATTTCCCCTTCTCCAAATCTTTATGATCAACTAAATACAAATAAAATTCCTTTAAAAAAACTGGTGGCATTTTCCATTTTTAGAATCTTTTTTTGAAGTTTGAAGAAAATCAACCATTCAGTGACTTTAAAGCTTTGTTGCCTTCAACAGAGCTTTCTTTTGAAAAACTGCATGCTATCATGGGTAAAATGTTCTACCAGGTTCAAAAAGCATGAGGATAATAATGGGAATAATGAAGATAATAATAGCAACCTATCTCATAAAGATATTGGGAGAATAAAATAAGATAATGTAAGCAATGCACTTTACAAAGGTTTATGTGTTCAGTAAATAACAGCTATGATTCATATTATTTATTTTAAATGTTTTACATTAGAGCCAAGGACTCTCCCCAGGTTTCTTAGTGCCATTTCCACTGTGGTAATTATTGACAGATATGCTTACCTTTTTATCTCTATAGTGTCTCTATAAGAATGGTCTAGATCATAGACTTCACAATGAAGAGAGAACTTAAAAGTTTATTTGATCCAACACTATCATAGAGACACCAAATGACCTGCCAAAGTCACAATGACAGTAAGTAAATGAGCTTGGATTCAAACTTCAGTCTCTTCCCTCCAGATCCAGTACTTTCAATTACACTTCATCATTAATGAACACATTAAGAATATCCAGGGGGGAAAAACATGAAAAAGGAGCTATCAAGTTTTTGTAGATGTTTTTCTACAGTAGACATTCAACTGTAGGTAATAGTGGGGGAAAAAAAGCTTTATCTCTATAGTTCACATCCAGGATCTTACATTACCTCTATGATCCTGGGCAAATCACGCAACCTCTATAGGAGGTCTTGGTTTGATTGACTAACTAACTGAATGAATGAGTAGAGCATTTATTAAGCATATTATATATGCAAACCATTGTTGAACACTGAGGATCAAAACAGAAAGTAAGACAATCCCTTTTCTCAAGAATTCACATTCTAATGGGGGAAATAATACACCTGGAAATTTCCTTATCTGTAAACTTGAGAGGGTTGGAATAAAGGGCCTCTAGGATCCATATTAACTCTAGATCTAGGCTCTTATGAATCTATAGAAAGGTCTATAGCAATGATTTTTAAAGGGTGGTCCTGGGAACTCTGGGGTTGGCCAAGATCCTTTTAGGGGATCTGTGAAGTAAAATAAATTTTCATAATAATACTAGACATTTTAATTTCTAACAGTAAATATCCACAGACATAATCTATTTTTTTAAAAAAAGAACCTCATTGGGAGAGTCTTTCCATAATTTTTAAGAATGTAAAGGATTGTGAGACCAGAAGGTTTGAGAGCTGCTGATCTAGAGAATACACAATCTTGTTGTTTTTATTATTGTCAATTACCCAAAACAAATACTTTTGTCTTGATACAGAAAATTCAAATGTAAAAGATTTCATTCCACAAGGTATTTTCCATGTTGAGGATAATATAATACAGAATTCGTTGGAAAATACCATTAGAAATATAACTGCTCAATAACCCTCTTTTTCAAGCATGGCATGAAACAGAGAGAGAGTCACCAAATGTATTTGCCTTTGACAATCCATGTGACATATATGAAGTCTAAATGAAAGAGGCTATAGTTGGAGAAGCTCTCTAGATATTTCTGATTGTCAATACTGACTGAATTCAACCCCAGAACCCTACAGGACCTCATTATCCAATCTAAAATGCCTCAAAAGACAAAAACTTCCTAAAAGTTAGACATATACAGAAGTGAATGTGCTGCCTTAGGAGCTTTTCCATTTTTGATGGTCTTCAAGCAAAATCTAGACAACACATGTCACTTGTATTGTGGAGGAAGCTCTTATATAGCTTCAAGTTGGTTCAAAAGGCACTGAATTATCTTCAGAGTCTTAGAATCTGTGCTTCAGTTGTCTCCTTGGGGAATGCATTCACTTTTCAGATTACTAGGTCAAGGGGCAAAAACAATTTAATGATTTTTCTCAAGTAATTTCAAATTATTTTCAAGATGATTGGACCAAACCATATCTTCATGAATGTTGTATTAACATTAGTCCACTCTTTGAGAATTTTGGATTTACCTCATCACATTACAGCATTTAATATCTATGAATGAATTAAATCATGGGCAGATATTTAGCATTATATTCTCTTGGTGTTTTTTTGTACTTCAGCATCCACTGATAGTGGCCATCAGTTCTTTGCCACCAAGAAGCAAGATGAAGTGCACTTCTCTGATGCACTGGTTAGATCCTTTGGAAGGATCTATGAGAGGACACAGGACAAGGAGGCATGGATGAGTTGGTGTCAGAACATAGATAAGAAATACCTACATTATTGAAATCATAGCTAAAAATCTATGAAAGTTTTAAAGCAAAGAAAAAAATGAATTCAAACAAAGAAATAAGTATGATTGAAAAGAGAAATGTAAACATAATGCTATTTTATGGATTTGTTAATAATATGTTTGCATGTTTTCCAATTTGTATGCTTATACATTTAGGGCTGGGAGAAGACCTTGAAGTCATCAAGCCCAATTCCTCTGATTTTACTTATGAAGAAATTGAGGCCCACAGAAATAAAGTGACTTACTAAAATCTATACAGGCAGTGGAACTGGAAATTGAATTCATGTCTGTTGGCTCCAAATATAATGCTTTTTCTATTATACATTGTCCTTCCTTTTTAGTACTTCATTTTGAGTTGATGATGAAGTTTTTTTGTTGTTGAAACTATTCAACTTTCTTTTCATGTAGCCTACAAAGCACAATAAACTAAAACATAATAAAAACAATAATATTTGTTCCAGCAAAGTATATATGCCACCCAATATTTTGCCTTTGTTGGTAGCACCATGGAACATTTTGTAGAAAGAACATAGTAGTTTATGAAATGTAGAAATGTTTCTTAAATATTCCTAAAACTCCATAAGGAATACATCATCCCTTGCTAAATCTATTTTTTTTTCCAACTGAACTACCTCTATAGGGAATAAGTTATTAATTTGGGGTTAAATTGTGAACCACACAGATTCAATTCAATTCAACAAACATTTATTAGGATGTAGACTATGTACTTAGGAGTACAAAGGCATGACTCAGTTCCCACACTGAGAGCTTACGACATAATAGTGGAGTAGCAAAGATACAATGACATAAATTTACTTAAGAATCATTGTGAACTAGTAGTACCCTGAAACCAACTCATACCAGTTTTCAACTAATGCTTAAATTTTAGCTTGAACATTTAATAGGAACTGACAGATGAAACAAATGAATTTGATTTCTTGTTTTGTTGATTGTCTAGACTTGATAAAGTGACAGAAAAACATTAATGCTGATGAAATGCTTTTTTGAGAGAACTGGTTATTAAATATTTTCCAAAATACTCTTATTGCAACCTTATCAGAAGCAGTACTATTTTTAAATGGCAAGGAGCTCTCTGGAGTAGAAACAAAGACTTGGGAATCATCTGCAGAGACATAATAATTATGAGAGTAAATAATATCATCAAGTAGGAGAGTGTAGAGAGTGAAGAGGTCCAAATATTATTTATGGACATGAGGAGTCTGAGGAGTCAGCAAAGGACACCAAATAGTGATCAGAGAGGAAAGGGTATCAAGAAAAAGGAGACTAGTCAACAATCCAGTTGTGGATGCTATATGAAGTTCAAGGAACATGAAAACACCAAAAAAAAGATCTTTTCCTTTTGTTATAAGGCGTCATTACTAACTTTGGTAAGAGATATTTCAAAAGAATGGTGGGAATGAAAATCTAATTGTAAGATATTGAGGAAGGAAGGGGTGTGAAGAATCAACAATAAAAGTCAGTTTAGTTAGTGCTATCTTTCGATATTAGAGGTAACAGAGATAGAGAAGAAAGATGAAATGGGAAGCTGGACAAATTTCTGACATCTCTCAAGTGGATTTTTCACAGTGTGGCATCGTTATTGCATTTAAAATATTATATTGTGAGTTCCCATGGCATCAAAAACATTCACATGTTAATGTGAATGTTTATATATGTATATACACATATACATTTATTAAATATATATAATAAATATATTATATATATAAATGCATTACAAAATCTAATATGAATAGATTTTTATCTTAACTGGTTCATTGTTTCCCTCTTATCATCAAAGATAATTTGAGCGTTTGCTGAAATCGTTCAGGAAAGATAGAGGGAGGATCCACTGAGAGAGGAAGTTACCTTCTAATGTACATATTTACTTGCATAATAGTGATTTTCAAAGTCTATGCAATATCATCTACTTATTTGTTTCTAATGTAATTTACTCAGTAATATCATTCAGTAATAAGTTGACTTCAGAGCACCACTCATTCACACTGAATGAGGAATTATTGAGAACTAATGGTTAAATTTTCAGCATGGACATTTAATAGATATGAGACTGACAAAGAGTTGCTACAAAGCAGTTTTGCTTATTGTCTTGTGGATTGTCTACACTTACTAAAGTGATAGAAAAATGTTAATGTTGATTAAACTTAGAAGTGTTGCTAATTTTTTTCCTGAAAATCCTGATTGTTAAACATTTACCAACACACCCCACACTCTATCAAAAGTGGTACCATTTTTAAATCATGAGGTTTGCTGTTTTGTTCTGTTTGCTGTTATAGTGGCAAATATGCAATTGGACATTGTTTCCTTGAAGGTCTTTCTTTTAGGGTGAGGGGGCTTGCAGTTTGAAAAAAGTTAGCAAACAAACAAGAACCATAGTCTAATGCCACTTGAATAGCTCAAGGACTGGGTGAAAAAAAGCTATTGTTTTTTCCTCTATGTTTTGGATTTCATTCAATCCTATTATTAAGCATTTATTACTTCACCTCCTCTTCAAAAGTAATTTTTGGCAGTTCTAAGGGACATAACTCTCTTCAACAATGAAATGCTTCAAACCAATTCCAATTGTTCAGTGAAGAAAGCCATATACACCCAGAGAGAGGGATGTGAAATGTGGACCACAACATAACATTTTCATGTTCTCTATTGAGGTTTGCTTGCATTGTATTTCCTTTATGGGATTATTATTTCTTGTAGATACAATTTCTCCTGCACAAAAAATGTTATGTGGCAATAACTATACATATATTCGATTTCTTAAGTATTCTAACATAATTATTATGTAGTGGATATCCTGCCATTTAGGGGAGGGGTGAGGAGGAGGGGGGAAAATTTGTAACAGAAAGCTTTGTAAGGGTTAATATTTAGGAATTACCCATACATATGTTTTGCAAATAAAAAGTATTAATAAAAAAATAAAATAAAATAAAATACAAAATAAAAAATACAAAAGTAATTTTTGG
>JAJPUD010008048.1:7282-22663 GCA_023553655.1 Myrmecobius fasciatus
AAAAAAATCTATCAAATCTCATTTGATAGATTGACCTTTGTGAAATGACTTTATATGATTAAAATTAAGTATCTGTATAATATCCACATTAGATATTGATATAACTTTATTTTTTGATGAATTCTTATAAATGAAGGCAGAATTTCAACTAAGGTGGTACTATTGATGCTTTGTCCCAAAGGGACTTGTGGTCTGTGGAGGAATACTTCCTACTCCTTCATCACATATTCATACTTCATTGTAATTTGCCGACTTCTCCATAACTTTCTCAAATCTTCAGAGAAGCTAACTTTGCTTACTCATCTAGCAACCAGTTGCTACCTTTCATGTTAATTCAATGCCAATAGGATATTCTTGGTCCTCCTTAGTTTGGAGGACATCTACCTTTGCACTTTCTCTCCATTAACCCATCCTTCTACCCTAGTTAAGAAAACTATTCCTTTCTTCCCCTCTAATCCTGCTTTACCTCCTTCCTATTACTAAGTGTTGAAGATAAAGCTGACTACTTCTTGTAGCTATGATGTGGACTCATTAGGAAACAATACATCCTTTTCCATAGTTTAACTATGCCTATCCACATGTCTCTCACACTACCTATGACTACCTATGAAGCAATATGGATGAACTCCAGCATGAAATTCCAAGGCTTTCCCAAGTCCCATAGAAGTTTCTTTGAAATGTAGAAAGATATTTGTCTACCTAGCATGAAATGACATCCAAGAGTCTATTATTCCTTATAGCTTTGTGTTTAGAAGTCTTAGGTACATCTTCAAGGTCTCTTTCATAACCACCACTCCCATCCTTATATATCTGCTAGATTTATGGATCTGAATGTGGGTATTCCCTACAGGTAGAAAGACATCCATGCTTTCTTATGCTTTACAACTCTTATATACAACTCTCAACAAATTCTTCATTGTGTGTGTATATGGTGGGAGTTTCATTCAACATTCTAAAATCATTTATCTAGCACTCTTGACATTGCATTTAATTACATAAAACATGTAGACTATTCATCTCTTAGACTTCACTCTTGCTACACGATTGGTTTAAATCTTCAAAGCTCTAAAAAAAATTTAACATGGAAAAAAATCCCTCTTTCAAATTAATGTTGATTTGGGGTAAGAAGGAAGGAGAAAATATGCATGAAAAAGAATAGGTTGATTGCAATAAATACTTAATAATACTGTGTAATAAATACTTACACATAGTATACTATGTGCCAGAAGACATTTATTGATATAGATATAGTCACAAAGCTCCTTTCTCATTGTCTCATAAAAATTGAGACAAAAACAGCCCTAGATTGTATTTCTATGTCCCATTTGTTCTTCCTCTTATACAATGAAAAGTTTTTTCATAATAGACCAACATTGAATTGAAATATTAAAAAATAAATATTAGTTAAATGAAGCCAAATAAAGGGTTTTTAAATACATAAATACATCCTAGAATACAGCCTTTACTGAATTTCTTTGACTTCATACACAAAATGCAAAATTAAATATTTTTAATAGTTTGTAAGAGACACTAATGATACTTTCTGAATAAGACAAACACCCTGCTTGAAAATTTCAGAAACAAATAAGTTTACTCCCCTTTGTGAATTAATAATCAACTTCTTAGAATTGGGAAGGGGGAAGGATAGTAGGAGGAACTTCCAGCTATAATTTTGGCATGTAAAAAAATAAATAAAATTTAATTAAAAATAATCATTGTTAGATTATATGTGGACTACTGGTGTTAGCATTCAAAATATATTTCCAAATAATAACAATAATAAGCTATTAAAATTCCTTTAAGGATATCTTCTGCTAATTCCAATAGAAAATTTAACTTTTCCCCATATGGTTCTGGATAATAGGCATTCCAATTTATTTTTTCTACCAATAGAAAATCCTTTGCCTGTGATGAATTTAGGGAATTTATCCTCATTCTCTGTGATGAATAGAGGACCCTATAATTAACTCTATGCAGAGTCTGCAAATAGTGTTTTAGAAGTTGTGATTAGGGATCTTGAGAAAATAAGTGGGTTGGGCTAGATAATATCTAAGGTACCTTTAGTTCCTAGATTCTGAGTCTTATGAATAAATGACCTTTGTAAGTTAATTCAAGTCAAGGAGAAATATCATTACAATCATTCAGACAAAAAATAAAATTAAAGCAAACAGGAAAAATATAGTCAAATACGACTTCATAATAGGTATGATTGTTATGAATGACAAAACTTGGAGATACTGACAATGAAGGGAAGAAATCACAAACATATTAAATCTAATGTCATTGTAATGAGAAGGCAAGAATGTGGATTGAAATGAATGTTTATTCTTTCCAGACAAGCTGTTTACAACAAAGATTGATATAAAATTTAGGAGCTATGTAGAATGCATGGTGCTTTATTGGTCCAACAATTCTAAAGGAGAAATTGTACAAAAGGGTATAATGTGTCAAAACTCTGTAAAGGTAGGTTCAATTCAGAATTTAAAAGGCCTTTAAATGTTCTGCCTCAGTTTCCCTGAATTGTTCTGCCTCAGTCTCCCTGGTGGCAACCCCTCCTTCCTGGCCATTAGGACTGAGATAATTAGGGCTGGCAGCTCTGGCCACTAGCATTCCAAAGAGTCATAAAATTCCATATGGCTTATCTCCAATATTTGGGCATACTTTTCTGGTCTCAGCTTCTTCACTTATTAGAATTTATGATCCTTTCTCCATATCCCCAACCTGTCAGAACTGAATTTAGGGTCCTTTCCTGGAACTTCTATCCCCTCCCCCCCATACTCTACTCCTCCTTTGCCTTTGTTTTCCTGATCTCTGGAGCCCTATAAGAGTCTCTGGAATCCCTTGCTCATTGGACACTTTGAGGCAAAAGTCCTATCCAATTGGATGGCTAATAATATGGCTACCAAGCGCTCCACCAATGAAATTATTAAAAATCTCTAATCTCTATCTTGCCTCAATTTCTCCAGAATTACATAAATATCAAGTCAAAGGGTATATTTTATTCTATAGCATGGATTCTTAATCTTTTCTGTGTCATAGCCCCTTTGGCAATCAGATTAAGGAAATTAACCTTTTTTAGAATGTTTCTAAGTATATATAAAGGAAGTAAAAAGAATTACAAAAGAAATAATTTATATTGCAAGAGTGGTTAAAATCTTAAAAATAAAACAAATTAATGACTACTAGGTTAAGAATCCCTATCCTAGTGACCAAAAAAAAAATCATTAATAGTTCTTGAGCAGAAGGAATAATACCCATCCACATTATGCTTAAGGAATATTATTTTAGTAATTATATGGAGGATGGATTTGATAAGGGAGAAACATAAAGCTTGCAGTAAGTGTAGATGAGTGGATATGAGGGTCTAGGATGATCTATTTGAGCCAAATGTGGATTTGACAATTTTCAGAAACAAGGGATATTGAAAATGAGACAACAGTTAGGACTGTGATGAGTTTGAAAACTTTAGGTGATTAAATAGATAATAGTAACTTCAAAAGATTGAGGGAAGATAGGAAGAGTGAGGTTGTGGTATGATATAAAACGTTTTCTTTTCGACACATTTAATGAGTTTGAAATTCCAAGAAGTCTTATGGACTTTTTCTCTAAGTTTCTGCTATGTGCAAGGCATGGTAGAAAATTTTGGGGATACAAAGAAAAAATTAAAAGTATTTCCTGCCCTCAAGAGCTTATATTCTGCTTAACCAATATTAGCAACACAGCACCATAGCACACGGATATCAATGTCTTTTTAGCAATTACTCTAGAATAAAGCTTAATGGCCTACTAACTTTAAAATGCAGCCTAACAAAAACGTTAAACCATGTCACTTAAGTTCAGATCAGGGGTCCTACACTTGATTTGAATGACAGTTTTTCTAGAAGCCTTCTACATAATCATTTCCTTCTACATAGTCATTTACCTTTCCCCACCTCAAATTTCACATGGTTTCTAGTCTCTAAACCATATTTATCATGTATTGCTTTATATTATAAACAAATGTATGTGTATTAGACTACCTGTCATCTAGGGGTGGGGGTGGGGGGAAGGAGGGGAAAAATTTGGAACAAAAAATAATTTTTGCAAAGGTCAAAAAAAATAAACAAATGTATGCTGAAAAATATTTAATAATCAGTTCTCCAGAAGAAAAAAGAAAGTATACCAAACACACTTTTAAGTTTAATCTGCATTATTATCTTAATCCTTTCTTTCTCCCAGTGACTAGTATAATGTAACAGTCTTAAGGAAAGTCCTTAATAAATGTTTGCCACACTGAGCTTAAGTAAATTTTTTTAGTACTTAACCACAGTGAATTCTAATGTTATTGTATCACAAGATTGAGTAAGATAGTCATTTGCTCATTTAATGCAGCTACCTGTATTAAAAGACTATTCTGTACTTAACAAATGCCCAATAAAACAAACATTTCTGTGTACAATATAGAGCAGTAATGAGGATTGTAGAAAAAATTAAGAATTTGTTATATTCAGTTTGATTTTCCTGTAAAGTTTATAATAAATTCAATATGTTGGTTTCAAAGCTATCCTTCTGATCTCCTTCATACTTAACTGTCTTCATTTTACAGATGAATTAATTGATTAGATGAAAGTCACAATGCTAAAAAAGTAGCAGAAGGCATATTGGAATATAGCTCGTATATTAGAATTCAGGTCTTTTCCTACAAAATCTTTTTTTACAACATTATTCTGATGTAGTGCTAGTAATTCAATCAAAAGTATTTCATGAAAATTCATATTAATTACTATTTAACTGACATCTCCACCCAATCTTTCTCCAATAGTCTTCAAAATTTGTTTCTTTTAAAATGGTTATATTAAAAAAATTCTAGATTTAACAAAAAACTGCTTTCATTTGAAAGGTAGAACAGAAAAAAAAGTATTATGTGAAAATGCAAACATTTTCTGGAAACAAAGTTGGCAAATGACTAAAGAAATTGTGGTATATTATGATTGTAGATTATTATTATGATGAATATGATAAAGAAGAGAATGAAAAACTGATGAATCAAAATCAAGAAAATAATACACAAAATTATCAACAATGTAAATTGAAAGCATAACAATTACAAAAGAATCAAAAATGAATTTTGCAAAACTTCAAAGAACAAATCTGAACCCAAAGGAAAGACAAAAGAAACTTTTCATTTCTCCCTTTTACACACCCTCTTTGCAAAGCTGACAGGTATACAAGTATGGAATATATACTATCATATTTCCTTTAATTTAACATACTGACAAATTTGCCTATTTTCATCTTCTTACTGTTTTTTTAATTTGTTTTATTAGATAGCTTTTAAAAGGTGGAGAGAGGATGTAAAAATAAGTTTCTGACAAAATAAGAATAAAATAGATTGCTTTATAAAATACATAATGAATTCAACATATTTTCAGACCTGTTCTATTTATTTGTGTTTGATTCTTAACTTCCTTCACCTCTCTTCTGCACATTTAATAAAATCCTTCAAAGACCCTTTTAGCTTTCTTTTTATGGAGACCTATTTGTAGGTCTTTGTAACAAATAAGTGTAATCTAAAGCATAGTTGAGCAAAAAAAAAATCCATATATTTATCATAGCTCAAAATGTGTTTCATTTTGTCCTTGAATCCCTCTATCAGGAGATGAGTAGCATGCTTGAATCTGTTCTCTGCAATGAAGTCATAGATGGTTACTGCACTACCCAGATTTCTTGTCTTTTAAAGTTGTGTTCCTTTATAATAATATTCTTATACTTACATAAATTGGTCCATTTTTGCCACTTCACTCTGCATCAGTTCACAAAAGGTTTTCCAGATTTCTCTAAAACAATACTTTTTGAATTCTTATGACAAAATATTATTCCATTATATTCCTATACCATATTTTGTTCATTTTTTGTCAATTGATGAATATAATATCACCTTTATTTCCAGTTCTTTTCTACAATGAAATATGTGCTAAAAACATTTTTGATAAATATAATTTTTCCCCTTAAATCTTTTTGAGGTGTATGTGTGGTAAAAATATTTCCAGGTCAAGAAATTTGCTTCTAAAAGAGAAATTATAGTAAAAAATAAAACTTGAGAAATAATGCATACTCTGCATAACAAGGTCCTATTTTGCCAAACTTGTAGAAAACTTAAATTATTTTCATTGACTATGAATAAACATATAATAGCCAAAACAGATGCTGGCCTGACCTCTTTTTATAGGAGTCTTATAGCTACTTGAATTACCATCTGGCACCTATTTGAGATAGTCACTTGGGAGCAATAAATAACTGATCTATCTTTGTACCAGGTGCTGCCATTTATCCAGTAGCCACGTTGGAGTTGAACTAATGAAAACTAAACTTAAAAGTTTCAGAAACTCTGTAATAAAAGGATTTGAAAAAAAGTTTATTCTTAAATTATTATTCACAGTCTCAAGAATAAACTTCTTAATTTTAATTACACTGAAGGCCAACAATCTTTTAAAATTAAAATGGAAATTCCATTTTACCCTTGATACAGTGGAAAGATTATTGGACTAGAAAGAAAAGAAAACTGAGTTCCGGTTCCAATTCTATCCTGCATGAACAGTGTGGCTTTAAGCAAACTTACCCTCTTTGAAGGGACAGACCTCTCTTAAGTATAAAATCAGAGAACTGAATTTAAATGACCTTTAAGGCCACTACAAGTCCTAAAATTTTATGGTTATTAAGCAAGAACATTTCAGAAGGTTTTTAATATGTCACGAATTTTTTGTAGGTTTTTTTAAAACCATGTCAACTAATTTTTTTTTACTTTATAATCACATTTAATTTGAACACACTTTACAATCCATGAGTTTTTTCCCAATTCTTTCTGATAATTGCCTGAATAAATTGGCATCATGTTAACTCCTCTAATCATATAAGCTTTCTGAGGACAAAAATAATTTCATTTTGTCTTTATGTTTCCAGCACTTAACACACTGTCTGGCATCTTTTTTTGGTGTAGATTTTTATTTTACTCCTCTTTCTAATTTCCTTGTATCTATTGAAGTTACCATTATCTTTCTAGTTATCCAAGATTTCCAAAGTCACCATTGTTCCATCCATTGTTCCATACTCTCCCTACTCATTGTTCCAAATCTTTTTCACTTACACATTTTTCATATGTCTCCTTCTCTTGCTTCAAATGGAACATCATTCCAGATCCTCATATCCATCTGTACTATTGCAAACTTTTTTTTCTACCTCAACCAATTCATCTAATCAATCCATCTTCCACATAATCGCCAAAAAATCACCTTCTTTAAGCACAATACTGGCTGTATTATTCCCTCTACTAAAAAATCATCCATCAGGTATTCTTCTTTGCCTCTAGGGGAAAATAGGCATGTAATAAACAATCATTGATTGATAAACTGTCACAATCCAAACGACTAGGAAATGTCAAGTACTATTAGAAATCGCAAATTTTGTGTGCATTTTATGACAATAAAATATTTCAGGAAAAACTATCTATGAAAATATATTGGCATTTTTTCATGCTAAAAATCATTGTATTAATCTTAAAGTGCCACTAAAATGCTAATTAATAGTCTGGGATGTCTAGCAAAAAAAAAAATACAGATAATTGTGCACAGAATGTAAAAAGAGTGCCCATAATTGTTGCTTATTCTCTGGGCTAGAAAAGAGTTTTAAGATATTCCTTCATTTAGTTATTCACAAGATCCTCATTCTTTTTAACCTTTTTTGCAAAATGTGGCACTTTTGACAATCTTCTCCTAAATATTTTTTTATCTTTTGTTTCTTACATTGGTTCTTATTACAGGTTCTCCTGCTTTTCTGTCTCCTTCTTCTTAAATATATATAGGTGTATATATTTCATCATATACATTTTTCTATATATATTTTTGTTTAAATGTGTTCACTACATGTATATGTACCTGTGTCTGTGTTCTGTTTCCTTAAGGAGACCCTAAAAAATCTTTTATTTAAATTATTTAATGCTCAAAAGTTGCAGAAATATATGTTGGATATGGACTTTTAGAGATAAACCAGGCCACAGTAAAATTACAGAGCCTCTCCTAAGTTATCTATTAAAGATAACTTAGTTTGGACTAAAGTAAAATTATTTTAAATTGTGACGCATCTAACTATAAATAAGTAAAAATATCAACTAAAGAAGTCTACCAATTACCATGTTACAGGCCCTGTGCTAAATGATGAGGATATATAGATAGCAAAAGCAAAAAAATGTTTCCTGCTCTCAAGGATCTCACATTCTAACAGAGGTGACAATGTGTTAATAAAATAGTATGTTTTGTTATACATGAACAGGTTACAGGACAAAGCACTAGAAGCACAGCCGACTAGGAAAGGCATCCTGTGGATAGAATTTCATATGCATCTTGAAAGAAGCTAGGGATTTTGAGAGATGGAGATGAGAAGGAAGGGCCCTATCCCCTGGGCATGGGGGCTATTTTTTCTACTTTTTTTTTTGTTTGACTACTTCTCTTTCTCTCAATATAGATTGTGCATTTTTGTTTCTTTGTTTGCTTATTTGTTTTTTTGCACCTCGAGATATATTATGACTTACTGGCTCAATTTCTTTCTTAAGTCCCAGGACTTAAACCAAAATCAATCTGATTCTAATAGGCCACCAATAGATCCTTAGACCAAGCCCCATTTGGTTATTGTTTGGGTCCTGATTAATTCATTTTGAATGTAAATAGCAGTCATTTCAGCTTTGGCCAGAAACCCTGAGAGTCTTCCCCTCCCAGATTCATTCATTTATTTATTTGTTTAGGGTTTTGTTTTGTTTTTTGTTTTTTTTTTGAATAGGTGAAAAAGGAGATTTTTTTTGAGACTTGTAGAAGACCTTAGCATTAAAAGACTAAGTAAGGTCTCCCATTCATCCAGGACCATCTTCAATCATCTTGATCTATATCTTGCCATTGGACCCAGATGATTCTGGAGGGGAAATTGAGGCAGATGACCTTGTCCAGTCCTCCCTCTTAAATGCAATTCACTTGTGTGTCATGGCAACACCTCCCTGATATCATGGTCTTCTTTGAGAACAAAAGACAAAGAACAATGCTTCTTTGAAATCTTCTTTACTGTATTATCATCTGTTCCTCAACTCTTGTGCATGAAATATCCCAAGGTTCTCACTAGGACTCTCCCTCTTCTCTTTCTATACTTCTTCACAGTAATCTCAACAAATCCCTAGGGTTTAATTGATTTTTATACAAATAACTTCCAGATATATATTTATGTAATACTGGATAAACTAAGGCAGGATAGAGATTAAAGATTTTTAATAGTTTATTGATAGTAGTGGAGTGTTTGGAGTCCATGGCCACGGGGCTGAATGGGACTCATCTCAAAGCATCCAGCAGGGAGTGAGGGGTTCCAGGGACTCTTATAGGACTCCAACACTCTGGGAAATAAAGGCAAAGGAGGGGGGGGATAGAGCATTGGGGGATAGAAATTCCAGGAAAGGACCATAAATTCAGTTCTGACAGATTGGGGGGTATGGAGGAAGGATCATAAATTCTGATAAGGAACTAGGAGATACTGAGTCTGAGACCAGAAGGATATGCCCAAACACCAGTGATAAGTCATCTGGAGTTTTATGACTCTTTGGAATGCCAGTGGCCATAGATCTGCAGCCTTAATTATCTCAGTCCCAAAAGCCAGAAAGGGGGGTTACTACCAGGGAGACTGAGGGAGAACAATTCAGGGAAATCGAGACAGGGAACTGCTCGGCACAACATTCCACACAATCTCTCCTGAATATTCAGATCATTGAATCACCTTCCCCCACATACCTGAAAGGTCTTAGCACCATGATTTTTACCAACCCTACAAGGAGCAGATAAATCAAAATAAAATTAGAAAAGGTGCAAGGACCTGCAGTGAGGGCAAGTCTCTCATTGATAGCCCCAGAGCTGTTAACAGCCTTGCATAGTCCTCCCTGTTGCAAGCTTGTCAGGTCCTCTGCAGTTCTGGAGCATCACTTCAGCCAAGGAACCCAGTTTGAGATGGATGGTTCAATGTTAGGTCTGCAGTAGTTTGTGCGCTAGCCTCTGCTTGCAGAGGGAGCAGCAGTGCCCAAGGCAGCTGTGCTAGCCCCTCTAGGAGGGAAACTGCATGGCAGTCAGAGACTCCAAGGGGAAAGGGTGAGGCCCAAAATTGCTCCACCTATCCCTCCTAGAAGAACAGACAGGCTGGGGAACACTGCTACATAAATGGTCAGAGTATGCACACTTAGTCAGACCATCAAGGCAGGCAAACCACGTACTCAGAGGCCTGATACCAAAACTGCAACATCTTGGAGGATGCTGAAATACTAATTAAGGAACTGGGGTTACAGGACTGGAGAAGTGGATCAGAGAGACTGACAGTAATCAGCAAATGATCCAAGAAAGTGAGTCTACCAGGGCAATTCCAACAGAATAAGGGGGTTCAAAGTTAAGGCAGAACCAGCCATCACAGTCCAGTTGGAGT
Source organism: Myrmecobius fasciatus (assembly GCA_023553655.1). Lineage (NCBI taxonomy): Eukaryota > Metazoa > Chordata > Mammalia > Dasyuromorphia > Myrmecobiidae > Myrmecobius > Myrmecobius fasciatus. The sequence goes on from JAJPUD010008048.1 coordinate 17,759, forward strand.
TTAAATAATAAACCAAGCAGGCAGTAAAATCGAAAAATGGAATGCTGGAAGGGCTTCCAATTTAAACTGGTGGGTTGGGGTGTGGAGCATAAATGCCTGAGGCCAAGTGATAGGAAACTAGAGGCACTAGTGGTTCCCATTCTTTCAAGTACTTTGGGGGAAAATCCACTCGCTTTCCTGGTTCCTATCTCTCATCTTCTCCCCCCTCAGCCTTCTTTTTTTAACCCAGAAGGAATCATCCAAGGAGGAGTAAATAAGGCTCTAGTTGTCAAGTCCATCTCACATAACAGACTAGTATAGTGAGAGTTTTCCATTCTGTAACTCAAGATCCCTCAACTAACTACATATCCTGAAGGGAACATTGCGATCAATTAGACAATGCAGATACCAACTATCCATTACAGCAACAGTTATCCAGAATCTTAACCCAGCATTCCTTAAATCGCATTCAAGTCCTGAAAGTGAAGTTCCTATACATAACAGACTACTATAGTAGGGTTCCAGACTATGGAACTTCTCTAATGATCCCTCAAACAATTACATAAGCTGAAGGGAACACTGCTATCAATTAGATAATGCAGATATAAACTATCCATTACAGCAACAGTTGCCCAAAATTTTAACCCAACATTTTTCATCCCTAAATCCAAAATACACTAATAGGGGACTCAGGATTTTATAGAAATACACAGTAATAGGGGACCCAGTCAGAGCATCAACCATTTTCAGTTTTCCCCAAATCAATGAGGCGCAAAGTCCATTGGGGCAGGGGCCATGGTCTCTAAAACGGCTTCCTGCTGAGAATGGGCGAAGTTGACTCCTTTTCCAGGGAGGGGGGTGGGTGGTGTGTTTGAAGCATTCAGTGAGCTGATCCAGGTCCCAGAAGCAGGTCAGTATGGCTGTAACTTGACAAAAATCTATAACAAGAAATAAATCTAACAAATAAAGGTTAGAGCAGTCTGAGATAGAAAAACTGGTTCATAAGAACTGCTACAAAAAATGGAGAAACCAGCATAGATTTCCCAGCAGCTTCCCATGTAAGGAGACAAGTTTGTCTCACAGGACAGACAAATGGTTGTCAACTATATTCCCCATAAACAAAATATCAGTTAAGTCTCTCAAACAACTGTGCCAATTATTCTCTCATTATTTAGAAACCTTTAAAAACCTGAATATCTACAGACATAAATATCTAATAATAGAGAGATGACCAGGCTAAATATTCATTTGCCTAAGTATTAAGGATATAATTATTTCATAAAGTCAGATTGGAAACAGCAAGGTATTACATAATTTAATTGCATAAATGGTTTCTATTGATCATTGCTCTGATCATAGAAATCAGTCGCAGGAGGAAAAAACAGGGGCATGGCAATAACATAATATAAAGTAGCCTTAATTCAGTTTTATTCCACATAATTGTTCCAGTAACTTTCAGAAGGTGAAACTTTAAAACTCTCAAATAATAGTATCCACAGGCCCAAGATATTTTACTTCCAATAACAAATCCTATTAAGCAAAGTTTCAAATGAATCCTAAACAGACATTTACCATGACCTTATAGTGATAATAATAAGAGATTTGTACCAAAGAGTTCACAGCTTATCTTTCATATCCAAGTAGATGTTTTATAAGGTGAACATTATACAAATAATTTTGCTTTAAAATGCCCAATACATAGAGAAATCCTAAACTGCCTATTGTCCATAACAGAAACATGTTCAAAGGGACAAAGGCAAAAACTATTATTCTCAGAGACCCTTTAAATAATGGGCACAACCTCAAGATGACAGTACAATCAATTAAAACTCATACAGAATATCCTAATTCCACATTTCATCATTCTTAAAAAATATCAATTAAAACTTTGGAAATAACCCTATCAAATTATAGATTACATTTGTTATCACATTCCTTAAACAAGGAGACCATCAGGCACCTAAATAAATATTCAGTCAATTAACACCATATAAAAGTAAGTTGTCCCTTTAAATAATAAAATGCTCTCTGCAGCAGTCAGCTAACTTTGTCTCCATTTCTAAAGAAGCAACCAAAATCAGTGAGGGGGAAGGTGAGTTAAATTTTCACCTTTGAAACCAAAAGATACCTTCCCATTTCTCCCTCCCCCACTCAACTCTTTTAATTAACTTCTAGGATGCCAAATCCTTTTCAGGATTTGGCCAGCCAGTGTATTTTCTTTCTTCAAACAAATATCTTCCATTAAAAGACTTGCCTCTTATTTTTTTTCAACTTAACTCCTCCATTTCTGATTTGCTTTTTTCCTTCTCCCTCTCCATCTCTCCCTCCTTCCCTCCCTCTCTCCGTCTCTCTCTCTCTCTCTCTCTCTCTCTCTCTCTCTCTCTCTCTCACATTCCTAATACTGTCTCTCCCCTTCTTCTCTGTCTCTCAATTTCTTCCTAAAATCGTTCAAAATGTCAATTGTTTCTACAAATTAATCTTCCTTATAGAATTCATGTAAAATCCTGTTTTTCTCCTTTCTTTTTCTTTTCCTTCAAAACTTTTAACTAAATAAGTCCAAAAAACTTATACACATGTTCAGCAGAACTGACAAAATTTAAATAATAACTTATAATGTTTACAAATTTCCCAAAATATGTTTCAGAAGGTAACATACTTCATCTAATCAGGTGTATATGACCTCTTTAGGTAAATTATCAGAACTTTGTTTTAACAAGCTATTATTAAACTGAATCAAATTAAATACAGCTTTTAATTTTTTTTTCCTTCAGTAGTAAAGGTTCAATAGTCAAACAAATTCCTAAAATCTTATACCCAGAATAAACAGATCTAGCATGCACAAAACAAAAGCAATTATCTCCCACAATTTCAGAATCACAATACCACTTTAAAAACTAAATTTCCAAAATTCAAAACATCAATAAGCCCATAAAGATATGGCTTTTTCTCACTTAAATTAGTTTCCTAAAATTCCAATTGAATGTTGCAGACAAACTGAATTACCATTTGGTTACATATATATACATATGTGTGTGTGTGTATATATATACATATATATGTATATATTTGTATATATACATATATATGCATACACACACACACATATTTTAAACTGGTTCTCAGAAACTTTTTTTCCCCAAGTTTATTTTTTCCAAAGCTCATTGACATCAGTTTTTTTGTTCTCTCTCTTACCTCCCTCTCTTCCCAGGCAGAACTACAACTTGAATCAGATAAGGCTTTTGTTGCTCTCTTCCTCTTTATTTCTCTACTAACAGGCTTTTCAGGGGGGAAAAAAAAAAACTTTTCAGTCAGAGTTTTAAAGATAGCTAAACTTTTCTTTTCCTTTCAAATTAGTTCAAACAGTTTACACTTAACTCCAATAATAAGCTTAAAAACCACAAGCATATTTTAGCTAAGCACCTTTGCAACATTGAAATGACCAATTGCAAATTTCTCAATCATCGTTTTTTAAAACTTAACAGAGTTCCTTAAATCAACAAAACAGATATACAAGTCACAAACACTGATTACACAAACACAAAATTTAACACACACAAGCTAAAGGCAAACTCCTGGTATCTCAGTAACGATGTATATGTCCAACCCTAGAATCAGTGGGTCAAAGTGTATGTACAATTAGTCTCTTTTTTTTCCTTTGTGCATAGTTTCAAATTGCTTGAGAATAACTGAATGAAGTCAAAAATTTACCAACAGTGTATGTTTACTATGCCTACTTCTTAAACTCTCTTCAACATTGTCTGTTCCCAAGTATTGTCACTTTGCCTATTTTGTGAGTATAAAATGAAATTATATAATATTATTTTTTATTTCAATTTCTCTTATCAGTGATTCAGAGCACCATTTTATTTGGCTGTTAATAATTTTCAATTCTTTTGAGAACCGTTTGTCCAAATCCTTGAGCTTATTATATTTTGGGTTTTTTTTTTATTTTTTTATTTTATTTTTTTATTAAAGCTTTTTATTTGTATAACATATGTATGGGTAGTTCGCCAACATTGATCTTTACAAAGCTTTCCATTACAAATTTTACCCCCAGTCCCCTCCCCTCCCCTAGATGGCAGGAAGTCCACTACATGTTAATAATGTTTTAATGCTTGAGAAGTTATGCAAGAAAAATCCTATCTACAAGAAAAAAAAGAATCAGAGAAAGGCAACACAATGCAAGCAAATGTCAATAGTGATCATGAAAATATTACACTGTGGTCCACATTTCATTGCCCTCTCTCTCAGTATACATGGCTCCCCCCCGTGAACAATTGGAACTGGTTTGAGACAATTCCTTGTTTCAGAGAGCCATGTCCATCAGAACTGATCATCACATAATACTGTTGTTGTTGTGTACGATGATCTCCTGGCTCTGCTTGCCTCACTCAGCATCAGTTCATGCAAGTCCCCCCAGACCGCTCTGAAATCGTCCCGCTGGTCGTTTCCCACAGAGCAACAATATTCCACAACATTCATATACCACAATTTACTCAGCCACTCTCCAACTGACGGGCATCCCCTCAGCTTCCAGTTTCCAGCCACCACAAAAAGGGCTGCCACAAACACTCCTGCACAGGTGGGTCCCCCTCCCTCCTCCAAGATCTCCCTGGGATACAGGCCCAGCAGAAACACCGCTGGGTCAAAGGGCATGCAGAGTCCGACAACTCTTCAAGCATAGATCCAAATTGCTCTCCAGAATGGCCGGATCCGTCCACAGCTCCACCAACAATGCATCAGTGTCCCAGTTTTCCCACATCCCCTCCAACATTCATCGCTATCCCCTCCTGTCATTCTAGCCAATCTGACAGGTGTGTAGTGGTACCTCAGAGTTGTCTTAATTTGCATTTCTCTGATCAATAATGATTTGGAGCAGCTTTTCATATGACTAGAGATGGTTTTAATTTCATCATCTGAAAATTG
>JAJPUD010008048.1:33170-48024 GCA_023553655.1 Myrmecobius fasciatus
GTTTACCTTCATCCTATATGTGTCACTATATTTTAGATGTGTTTCTTGTAGACAACATATTGTGGAATTCTGGTTTTTAATCCAGTCTGATATCCATTTCCGCTTTATGGGAGAGTTCATCCCATTCACATTCACAGTTAGAATAACTAATTCTTTATTTCCTGCCATCTTATTTACCCAAATGATGTTTTCCCCTTTCCTTTCCCCTTTCTCCCTTCTCCCCTCCTCAGTACTTTGCTTTTGATGACCCCCTCCCCCAAACAATACTCCACCCTTTAGATCCCCTCCCCCTGTTTTTACTCCCTTCCCCTGATTCTTCTATTTTCCCTTCTATTAGTTTATCCCTTATTTTTCCTCCTTTCCCTCCCACTTCCCTCTAGCATCAGACAAGTTTCTATGTGAAATCAAATGTCTGATATACACTTTTAGAGCCCAACCTGATGAGAGTAAGATTTACACAATGCTTATCTCCCTCTCCTCTTTCTCTCAATTATATTAGGTTTTCTTTGCCTCTTCAAGTGATTTTACCTTGTTTTTACCTCCTTTTTTTAGATCTTATTTTACCACTTTTCCCCTCTTTTCCCCCTCTAGTTTTCTTTTTCATATTATCAAAGTAATATCTAGTTAATTATACCCCCAAACTTTAAGTATCCCCATAGTAGAAATAAAGTTCTCAAGAGTCCTTTCCTTTTTACCTTTTTATGCTTCTCTTGAGTTCTGTGTTTGGAGGTCAAATTTTTGTTCAGATCTGGTCTTTTCATTAGAAATAGGTGAAATTCACCTATATCATTGAATGACCATCTTCTTCCCTGGAGGATAATGCTCATTCTAGCTGGATAGGTTATTCTTGGCTGTAATCCAAATTCCTTTGCCTTTCAGAATATCTGATTCCAGGCCCCTCGATCCTTCAATGTGGAGGCTGACAGATCCTGTATGATTCTAATTATTGATCCTCGGTATTTGAATTGTTTCTTTCTAGCTGCTAGCAGAATCTGTTCCTTGGTGCTATAGTCCTGAAATTTAGCCACAATATTCCTTGGGGTTTTAATTTTGGGGTCTCTTTCAGGAGGTGATCGGTGAATTCTTTCAATGGTGATTTTGCCCTTTGATTCTACAATCTCAGGGCAGTTTTCTTTCAGGATTTCCTGGAAGATAGTGTTTAGATTCTTTTTTTCATCATGGCTTTCAGGAAGTCCAATAATCCTTAGATTGTCTCTCCTAGATCTATTTTCCAAGTCAGTTGTTTTTCCTAGGAGATATTTCATATTTTCTTCTAAGTTTTCATTTTTTTTGTTTTTGTTTGACTGATTCTTGAAGTCTTATTGAGTCATTCACTTGCATTTGTTCAATTCTTATTTTTAAAGTGTTGTTTTCTTCAGTTACCTTTTTAAGCTCCTTTTGTAACTGGCCAATTTGTTCACTGCACTCTTTTTCCACTTCACTAATTTTATTTTTCAATAAATTGGTGTCTTTTTCATACCTCTTTTGCAGGGCATCATATCCTTCTTGCAAGATATTGTATCCTTCTTGCACTGATTTCAGTTTATTTTCCCATTTATCCTCCAGCTCTCTTTTGAGGTTCTTTATGCAATCTTCTAGAAAGGCCTTTTGAAAAGGGGACCAGTGATGGTCCTTGCTGATTTTCTCTGGAGTTTTGTCTAAAGGAACCTCTGGATCTGGGGTGATCATCACTTCTTTCTCTTTATAAAAGCTGTCTATGGTGAGAGCTCTCTTTTGCTTCTTCATTTTTTTTTTTAGACAGCATGAATATCTCTTTAAGGTAGGGAAAAAGCTTTGCCCTGGGGCACTTAGGCGAGTTGACTTAAGGGGCTGGGCTGGTGGGGGCTAGGACTAAGTCCGAATGACTCCTTAAACAAGGGAAGTCTGCCAGAATACCAGCCCCCAATCAGGGCAGAGTGTCCCGAGTGCCTCAGATAAACTCCAGGTGTTTGAAATTTGTAATTTGTAGTTTGGAATTTCTGCTATGATGAGCTGAGCTGAGTCCCACCCTCACTTCCGGCCTACACAGGAGTCGTCTATTTATCTCTCTGTCCGAGTCCGCCTAACCTGATATGAAGTTATCCAGAGAGCAGTGTCCAAATATTTCTGAGTTCGTTGACTTGAAGATCAGTTCAGAGGCTTATTTTATTGTTGATTTGAGAGAAGATCGGAGGAGAGGCAGAAAGTCACCTTTTCACTCCGCCATCTTGGCTCCACCCCCGCTTATTATATTTTGGAAAATGGTTCTTACCCTCATATATTTTTGTTTATTTTCTATATGTCTGGGATGTCATATCCGAATTAGAGATATTTGATGTGAAAGTGTTTATGCAGTCAGTAATTTTCCTTATTATCATTGTTGCATTGATTTTGCTCATGAAAATTTTTTTCACTCTACTATAATTGAAATTATCTTTTTTTTTTCCCTTGAGCAGATCTCTAACCCTTCTTCAGTTAAGAATTATTTTCCCCCATTTCTTTTCTAAAGTTTCATTTCTTTTTATTTTATTTGTTTAATGTTTTTACCAAGTTACATTCAAAACATTGTTTTTACATTTGTTTTTAAACTGTTTGAATTCTAGGTTGTCTCCCTTATCCTTACCCACAATTAAGAAACTACATGGGAAGTTATGGAAAATATTTCCATAAAAGTTAAATTGTGAAAGAAAACATAGATCGACCACCTTAAGGAAAATAAAAACCCTTAAGAAAAATTGAATTTAAAAAAGAGAAAGATAGAGAGAAAGAAGAATGCTTCAATCTGTATTCATACACAATCACTTCTTTTTTCTGGGTATGGATAGAATTTTTCATCACGTCAGTCCTTCAGAGTTCTACTGAAAAAAGCAAAGTAATTTACAGCTGGTCTTCTCAGAACATTGCTCTTACTTTGTGTACAGTATATTCCACTTTGCTTGGGTTCACAGAGGATTTTCTAGATTTGTTTTTTGTTTATTTGTTTTTCTGTGAGTATCCTGCTCATCATTTCCCTTAGACCAATAATCTTCCATCACAAACACGTATTACAGTTTATTGAGCTATTCCCCAATTGATGGGCATCCCTTCAATTTTCTTTCTTTTCTTCTTTTTTTTTTTTTTTTTTGCCCTGAGAAGAAAACTTCAATGAATACTTTTTCTACATATAGGTCATTTTTCTTCTTTTTAAATCTCTTTTAGTATTCATGCAGAGTAGGGGTGTTATTAAGTCATAGAATATGCATGAATTTACAGCCTTTAGGCACAGATCATATCTTTTGATCACTTATCAATTAATACATGGCTTTTATTTTTTTTATATAAATTTGAGTCAGTTTTTACTATGATTGAGAAATGAGGCCTTATCAGAGAAACTTGATTCAAGCTTATTTTTATAATTTCTATTGCTAAGTATATTTCCCCTCATTTATTCTTTCAATCCTTTCACTCTGTTTCTTCTCAAAAGCATTTTGGCACCATTCCCTTGCTGAATATGGTCTTTCTTTTATCAACCTCCTTCCTTCCCATGTCTCATTGTTCCTCCTATTTTCTGGCAAGGTAAGATACATTTCTATACCCATATTGAGTATGCATATTGTTTCCTCTTTGAGCCAGTTCTGAGGTTCATTCACTTCCCCTCTTCTCTCCTTTTCCCCCCTCCACTATAAAAGCTTTTTTCCTGCCTTTTAAATGCAGATAATTCGCACCATTGCACTTTCCCTTTCTCTTTTTCACAATACTTTTCTCTCTCCCCTCTTAATTTTATCATTTCAAAAAAAGATTATCCCTTCATATTCAACTCATATCTATCCTATATATATATATATATGTGCATATATAGATATATGTATTTACTCCTTATAACTGCCATAGTAATAAGAAAACTCTGAGTTGCAAGTTCATCCTCTCATGTATGAATGTAAACAGATAAAACTTACTGAGTCCCTTATGATGTCACTTTCCAGATTATCTCTTTATGTTTCTCCAGATTCCTGTATTTAAAAATCAAATGTTCCATTCAGCTCTAGTATTTTCATCACAAATAATTCCATTTAAAATTATTGTAGACAAAATAAAATACTGGGGTCTACCTGCCAAGACAAACCCAAGAAAAATATGAAGACAATTACAAAACATATCTCACACAAATAAAATTACATCTAAACAATTAGAAAAATATCAATTGTTTATGGCTAGGCTGAACTAGTATAATAAAATCACAATTCCCCCTACATTAGTCTACTTGTTCAGTGCCATACTAATCAAACTGTTAAAACATTATTTTAGAGAACTAGAAAAAATAATGATAAAATTCATCTGGAAGAACAAAGACTCAAGAATATCAATGGAATTAATGAAAAAAAAATACAAAGAATGGTGGCTTAGCAATTCCAAACCTAAAACTATATTATAAAGCAGCAGTCATCAAAACCATTTGGTACTAGCTAAGAAATAGAGTCGTAGGTCAGTGGAATAGATTAGATACACACAAAACAGTAATCAAAGCCTATAGCAATCCAGTATTTGATAAACCCCCAAACTCCAGCTTCTGGATTGAGAACTCACTATTTGACAAAAAATTGACAAAAAACTGGAAAATAATATTCAGAAATTCGACATAGATCTACATGCCATACCCCAAACCAAAATAAGGTCAAAATGGATATATGATTTGGACATAAAGGATGATACCATAAACAAATTAGGAGAATAAGGAATAATTTACCTAACAGATCTTTGGAGAGGAGAGGAATTTATGACCAAAGAAGAACTAGAAAATATTATGAAAGATAAAAGGGACAACTTTGATTATATTACATTAAAAAGTTTTTACACAAACAAAACCAACAGAAACAAGATTAATGGGGAAACACAAATCTGGGGAAAAATTTTACAGCCAGTTATTCTGATAAAAATCATTTCTAAAATATATGAAGAACTGTGTCAAATTTACAAGAATACAAGTCATTGATAAAAGGTCTAAGGATATGAACACAAAATTTTCAGATGACGAAATGAAAGTCATTTAAACTTAAATGAAAAAAATGCTCTGAATCACTATTTATTTATTTATTTATTTATTTAGCTTTTTTGCTGAGACAATTGAGGTTAAGTGACTTGCCCAGGGTCACAAAGCTAGGGAATGTTAAGTGTCTGAGACCAGATTTGAACTCAGGTCCTCCTGACTTCAGGGCTAGTGCTCTATCCACTGCACCATCTAGTTGCCCCTAAATCACTGTTTGTTAAAGAAATTCTAATTAAAACAACTCTGAGGTTTCACCTCACACCTCTCAGATTGGCTAAGATGAGAGGAAAAGACGATAAATGTTGGAGAGGATGTGGGAAAATTGGGACACTAATGCATTGTTGCTTGAGTTGTAAAATGATCCAACCATTCTGGAGAGCAATCAGGAATTATGCCCAAAGAGCTATAAAACTGTGAATGCACTTTGACCCAGTAATGCCATCACTGAGTCTGTATCCCAAGGAAATCATAAAGGAGGGAAAAGGACCCACATGTGCAAAAATATTTTATAGATGAACAAGCTGATTTTAGAGAGACCTGGAAGGATTTATATGAAATGACGCTGAGTGAAACAAGCAGAACCATAAGTAATGGTACACAATAAAAGCAAAAAATGGGCTATGATCAGCTATGAAAAATTTGGTTCTCAGTGGTTCAGTGATCCAAGGCAATCCCAATAGACGTTGGATAAAAAAAGCCATCTGCAACCAATAAAAGAACTAAGGAGACTGAATGTAAATCAACACATTCTATGTTCACTTCCTTTTTCTTTTTATATCTCCCATATTTTTTCTCTTTTGCTCTGATTTTTCTCTCCCAACATGATTTATAAAGCAATGTGTCTTTAAAAAAATAGTTTAAAAAACATGAATGATTGAAAATCTACTATTTAATTGAATTACTACCCTGTCCTCTGAAGGATTATACTAGTTTTACTGGGTAGGTGATTCTTCATAGCAATCCTAGCTCCATAACTCTTTGGAATATCATATTCCAAGCCCTCCAGTTCTTTAATGTAGAAGCTGCTACATTTTGTATTATCTTGACTGTGGACCCACTATGCTTGAATTATTTCTTTCTTGATGCTTGCAGTACTTTCTTCTTGATGGGATTTTTGGAATTTGGCTATAATATTGCTGGGAATTTCTTTCAATTTCTATTTTACCGTCTAGTTCTAGCATATTGGGACACTTTTCCAAGATAATTTCTTGAAAGATGATTTCCAATCTCTTTTTTTGATCATGACTTTCAAGTAGACCAATAATTTTAAAATTATTTCTCTCAGATTTATTTAATAGGTCTGTTTTTTTCCCAATGTGTCATTTAACAATTTTTTTTCCTTTTCCTTTTTTTTTTACTGTGTTGTATCTTGGTTTCTCATAAAGTCATGAGTTGCAATTTTCTTAATGCTAATTTTTAAGGAATTATTTTCTTCAGTGGGCTTTTGTACCATATTTCCCATTTGGTCAATTTTACTTTTGAAGGCATTCTTCTACTCATAAGCTTTTTCTATTTCTTTTTGCACTACTTTCAATTTTTTTCTTAATTTTCCTCTATCTCACTTATTGATTTTCAAAATCTCTTTTGAGCTCTTCTCTGGTCTAAATCCAATTCTTATTTTTCTTGGAAGCTCTGGATATAGGAACTTTGATTCTTTTATCATCTTCTGAGTGTGTGTTTTAATCTTCTTTGTCACCATAATAACTTTCTTTTTTCTGAGGCAATTGGGGTTAAGTGACTTGCCCAGGGTCACCCAGCTAGGAAATGTTAAGTGTCTGAGACCAGATTTGAACTCAGGTCCTCCTGACTTCAGGGCTGGTGCTCTATCCACTGCACCATCTAGCTGCCCCATAACTTTCAATGATCAGAAACTTTTTATGTTGTCTGCTCATTTTCCTAGCCTATTATTTGGCTTTTAACTTTTTGTTAAAGTAGAGCTCTGTTTTCAGGATGGAGGATGCATTGTCCCAAGCTTCAAGGATTTTGTGAGATTCTTCTAGGGACCTGACCACAAGCACTGAGCCTGACCCATTATCTGTAAGATCTAGTGTGCTAAAGCAACAGATCCCTGCTTTGCTGTCACTAGCCAGGGCCAGGGCCAGGATTGTGCATGCCCATCTCCCACCCCTTTGCCACAAACCCATTTTGCTGACCTTCCATGTTCTATTCTGTCTTTTTTGGATGTTCTGAGTCAATATTTTAAAAGATTTTGGAGCAGTTTGAGAGATTTGATGAATTCTTGCTTTTACTCAGCCATCTTATTTTCATCTTATTGGTTAAGAATTCTGATGTGATTATCTTCCATTTTTCAATATCATGACTTTTTTTTCTTTTTTTCTTTGAAAACAGTGTAAGCAAAAAGGAAAACAGAAAAATACAAAACAAAATAAAGCAAAACAAAAGAGAGCATTGGCATGTGCACAAGAGCATATCAGAGAGGATTCAAAATATATAACAAGAAATTTCCAGATAAAAAAGAATATAGATAGATAGATATTAGTACAAGAAATTATATTCATAGTGGTCAAGGGATATGAACAGACAATTTTCAGATGATGAAATTAAAACCATCTCTAGTAATATGAAAAGTTGCTCCAAATCACTATTGATCAGAGAAATGCAAATTAAGACAACTCTGAGGTACCACTACACACCTGTCAGATTGGCTAAAATGACAGGAAAAGATAACGATGAATGTTGGAGGGGATGTGGGAAAACTGGTACACTAATACATTGTTGTTGGAACTGTGAACGGATCCAACCATTCTGGAGAGCAATTTGGAGCTATGCTCAAAAAGTTGTCAAACTGTGCATACCCTTTGACCCAGCAGTGTTTCTACTGGGCCTATATCCCAAAGAGATCTTAGAGTAGGCAAAGGGCCCCACCTGTGCAAGAATGTTTGTGGCAGCCCTTTTTGTAGTGGCTAGAAACTGGAAACTGAAGGGATGCCCATCAATTGGAGAGTGGCTGAATAAATTATGGTATATGAATGTTATGGAATAATATTGCTCTGTAAGAAATGACCAGCAGGACGATTTCAGAGAGGCCTGGAAAGACTTGCATGAACTGATGCTGAGTAAAACGAGCAGAACCAGGAGATCATCATACACAGCAACAACAGTATTACATGATGATCAATTCTGATGGACATGGCTCTCTGCAACAAAGAATTGTCTCAAACAAGTTCCAATTGTTCACTGAAGAAAACCATATACACCCAGAGAGAGGGAAAAATGAAATATGAACCACAACGTAACATTTTCATCATCTCTATTGACATTTGCTTGCATTGTGTTGCCTTTCTCTGATTCTTTTTTTTTTCTTGTAGATAGGATTTTTCTTGCATAACTTCTCAAGCATTTCAACATTATTAACATGTAGTGGACTTCCTACCATCTAGGGGAGGTGGAGGGTACTGGGGGTAAAATTTGTAATGGAAAGCTTTGTAAAGATCAATGTTGGGGAACTACCCATATATATGTTATACAAATAAAAAGCTTTAAAACAAAAAAAAAAGAAATTATATTCATGAATGATCATTTTTTTCTTTACTTCCATGTAAATTGTTCTTTGGTTCTCTGCTGCTCACCTTAGTTACTTTATTCTTTTTCTCCCTTTTCATCCTCCTCACCACTCCCAAGCAAGCTACATTTAAGAAAAGATATATTTATATATACATATATAAATACATACCCATACTCATAGACACACCCACCCCACATATACTCACATATATTTCTATCCATGCTGCCACTTTAAATTCTGCTCTATAATTTGCCTTGCTATTACTTAATCTCCTCCCACCCAAGGAGCCCTCCCTTGTCTTTTTCACTCATCCTTGGCTCCTCCATCTGCCATGCCTCCCACTTATTTCTTTGTAGATTTTTGAGTATGCTATTATTTTCATGATGTATGCATATGTAGTATTACCTATTGAACCCATTCCCAATGTGAGTAGGTTTTCAGCACTATGAGCCCTCTAATGTCTCTATGTCTATTCTTGATCTGCACCCCATTTGTATAATTTTCTGCTAAGTTCAGGTTTGTTTGATAGAAAATCCACAAGTTCATTCAATATCCATTTTTTCTCATTCAGGATTATGGATAATTTTGCTGGCTATGATATTTTGGTCATAAACCTAATTCTTTTGATTGTCAGTAAATATGATTCCAGGACCTGCGGGCTTTTATTGTAGCTGCTTATAACTTTTGTACAATTCTAACTGTAGCTCCAGCATATTTTAATTGTTTTTTCTTGTTTCTTGAAATTTTTTCTTTGATCTGGGATTTTTTTGAAATTTGGCAATAATATTTTTGTGTTTTCCACACAGGATGTCTTTGAGGTGGTAAACAGTGTATTTTTTCCTACTTCTATTTTCCCCTCATGGCAAGACAATTTTCTTAGATTATTTCCTTCATTATTGTTTCAAGGTTCTCTTTTTGGTCAGAACTTTCTGACACTCCCATTATCCTTATATTTTCTTGTCTTGATTTCTTTTCCAGATCTGTAATTTTTCTTATAAAATATTTCACATTATGTTTTATTTTCTCATTCTATATAATCTATTTTGTTATCTCTTGATCTCTCATAGCTCCACTGGCTTCCCCTTGCCCAATTCTAATTTTTAAAGCATTATTTTCATGTACAAGACTCTGTACCTCTTTTTCTAGTTGGTTACTTTTTTTATAAGCTTTTTGTTTTTCTTGGATGCTTTTAATTTTTTACTTTAGTCTTTCCTCAGTGTCTCTCATTTGATGTTTAAATTCTTTTTAGAGTTATAAAAATTTTTTCTATGCAGGGAACCATTTCACATTACTTTATATTCTTGGAGTAAAGAAGTATGTATGTAAAAAATTCTTCTGAGTAATAAAATCAGTAATTGAGTAATGGTCAAATGAGAGTAGTTGAACAATACATTTCACCATATTTTTTAACATAACATACCTACATATATGCATAATAACTCTATATGCATATATATCTACATACATATACATACATATGTGTAGGTGTGGGTATGATAAGTTCTAGTAGGAATAATAAATTAAGTCCAGAGTTGAACTAGAGAAAATTACTCTGTTCTCACTTACGAAGCTGCATAGAATTTTCAATTATAAGTGGTATGAAATTTTTAAAATTTGAGTATTTAGAATTTGAAAAATATTTGAAAATCATCCATTTCAACATTTTAATTTTACAGATGGTGAAAATAAGTCTCTAAGAGATTTGCCAAAGATTACATAAGTACTCAATAGTAGATCTATGAATCACATTAAGGTCCCATGATATTTCAAGCTCAATTCTAGATTTGAAATATCTATTGGTGTTAAATTGAAATAGAGAGGGAGAGCATTAATTCATACCTAAGAGTCCCTGCTAAGGTGCATATTGATTTAGCAAAATCACATATAATTTGATTTTTTTGTTTACAAATCTGTTTTTTTTTTGTAAAACCTTAAGAGTGTTTTGAGTCACATGCATACATATATCTCATATTGCTGAATTATACCAAGGTCAAGAAATGTGAAAGTGAGAGTAACAGAATGATAATCCTAATGAATCACTGATATCCAAGAAATCATGAAAATACTAGAGGAAAGCCTCCAGTATTTAGGATAGGTTCTCTGTACATGTTTTATAAAAAAATCAAGGTCCAGAAAGAATCACAATAGTTAAAAAAATATACTGATGCATAGTTATCTGTACTTACAAATCAAATAACCACACTGATAAGATTACAAATTATTGGAATTAAACTAGAAAATCAACTTGTTTGATTTTTCATGAATATTCCATAGGTAGAACAGGCAAATAGCAAGTTATTATGTTAGCAACATAGGAATTTAACTTGACATCTCACTTGTTAAATTACTTGTTAACTACTTGTTAAAATGATTCAACTTTTGGGAATTCAAATATAGAATGTTCTTCACTCACTTTTCCTATATCTATCCTCTACTTTCTCCTTTTTAATTTAATATGGAATGCTACTTTTATGCTTTTTAGTTGCCTGAAGTTTTAAATAAGAATTCCAGCTACCCCACCAATAATTAAAAGTACTCTGATGACATTTATATACACATAAAAGCACCTAAATGAATTTAAAATGTCATGAAAGATTAACAAGGAAAATTCTTTTCAAAAATAATAATTGAGTTTGGCAATATAGATCATGTTACTATAAAGTACATCTAAAAGGAAACCTCCAACTGACTCTAAGGCCACATAAAAAACAAAAATCACCATTCTAAAGAACTGTTTAATTAAAGCAATAGGAGAATGGTTACCTAGGAATATTAAGGCAAAAACATATTTTTGTGCACAATAAGCCCGAGTCATTTTACACATCTCTATTCCTATTTAGCTATATAAACTGTCCATTTCATGGTTTAGGGTATAAAGATTTTTCATTTCAGTTTTCCTGTAAAGTAATTTTCCCAGCATGCAATGCAAATGGCAAAAATTTTATGTTTATTAGCTGGGAGGATAATTATAATTAGGAAAACAGTATTAGCAGTATTAAAATGATATCAGAATTACAAATTAGTTATCACTTTGCATTTGTAGAGAATGTATCATTATTTGGATTATCTCATTATTTTAATTAGAACCAATTACTCCTACTGAAATAGTCACAGCATGTAACATTTATATATTTTAGGGATAAATTAAAATGCTGCCATTCAATAACACATCAGCAGAGTCCTGATTTTGCTTTCATAGGCAGATCAAACTTTCCATTAAAGCCTCAAAGGAATTTTGAGTCCATGTGTGTGCATAATAATGCCAAAGGTCAATATCTTTCAAGTAGACTTATGAGCAGTTAGAATTTAAAGTGGTAGTTACATCCATATTTTTACTTTTAAATTAAAATGTTATGTTTTTCCTCTTACCCATAATAGTCAGAACAATAATGGATTATATTTCTATCATCATCCATTAGAAACCCTCAGTTCTCAAGGGCTTTGCTTGGCAGAGCATGATCATTGGTAAGCCCTATCAAACTAGAAAGATTTTGAGACTGCACTTAGTGTTTCTGTTCCCCTGAGGACCAGATCTAAGTTTGGAGAAGTCCATCATCAAATCCCAGATAACCAGATGATGATTGCTTTTAGTAAAAGCAACTTAGGAAAACTTTCTGCCAGAATGTAGAGGTGTGTTAGCAGAAGGAAGATTCGTCCTAAGAAAATTGTCTCTTTTAAAGTTTTAAGATAAGGAGAAAATTGAAGTGTTGTTACAATGCCATGTCCTTCGTGAAAACAACTACATGAAAAGCATCAGAACTTGATTCTTTGACCTTTAGCTAATATTGAATGTTCTGTAAGACTATATTCTAAAATAAATATTTACCTAATACATTGACTTTATGTTTCTTCAAATTAATAAAAAATGTAAAAGCACCTAGCACAAAGTAAACAGTTTATAATCTGTTTATTGATTTTAGTAAGATAAACAATTATTTTATTTGTGTGGTTATTTATAGCAACAACAAACAGTTAAGATCCCTATAATATATTTTAAAGTATCAAAGCTTTAAGGTGATAAATGAAAAGCTGAAAATTTCCTGTGTTTGGTTTGCAAGTATTATATAGTTTTGAAGGGGACTTAAGGAAAATACTTCCACTTCATTTACCATGTTTTTAAGCCCACTTCCAATTCTACTTGCACGATTTATTTAATCTCTGAATTCTATTCAGTGTGTTGTGTAGTTAATTCAATGCTCCACTTAACCATGATTACTTTCTCACATGTAATTTTCAGCTCTGCAGCTGAATTTTTATTTTGACTCACTACTTTCACCATTTACCAGAATTCCAAGTATACAACTAGTCAAACTACTGCTCAAATCTTTCCCCCCTGTCTTTTCCCAAGGCAAATTTATCTGGGATCTCATTTAGCATAAGTTTTTCAATTCTTGACTCTTTCTTCAGAAGTGTATCATTTATTTTAAAAAGATCTTATTAACTTAATTTCATGGGTTGAAACAAACATGTCTGATATTAGTTTTAACATCTAGTCAACATCTTTCTTTTCCTCTTTTCCCTTCTTCCTCCTTTCCTTTTCCCCTCCTTCCTTCTTTTCTCTTTTCATTTCTTCCCTTTATACCCTTTTATTCTTTGCTTTCTTCCTTCCTCCCTCCCTTCTTTCCTTCCTCCTTTTCTTCATTCCTCCCTCCCTTTCTTCACTCCTCCTTCCTTCACTCTTCCTTCCTTCCTTCCTTCTTTCCTTCCTTCCTTCTTTTCTTCCTTTCTTCCTTCCTTCCTTGTTTGTTTCCTTCCTTGGACTTCTAATTCTACAGATGTGGTCTTATGATCTATAACTAGTAGTTTCCCTCCCTCAGAAAATTAACTCCAATGACAATATCCATCATGAGTATTCTGGAATGCTGCTCTATGAGACTTATTAGAGACATATATCTCCATTAACACTTATTTATTTCACAAGGGCATTATTGGAGTAACTAGAACTAGGTGGCATAGCTTTAACTTTTTATGTCACTAATGTTTATAATTTATTTTGTTTTCCTTCCAGTTTCTTACTAGTGATTTTTTTTACATTTCCATGAGACTTATTTAATCACAGTAATTGTAGCAAGCAATTAATTTCAATTGAGCCTATTCCCCAAACTACAGGCACTTAAATATGCTCTCTATTCCGTTCCATCAAGGAAGTTGCCATTACTTTTCATCAATATTCACAATAGAGAATATTGAAATAGTTTACCCCAAGAGTGTAGAAAGATACACAATCCCATTAATCTCTATTACACTTGACTAAAACATTTTTTCCATCTCTCAAGATGGAACAAGTCCAATTTTTAATCTCATACATTATCTTTGAACGTTGTCATTGATTCATAAACTTTGAAATGGGCTAATTGGCATCTCATTGACACCACATTGTCTGTTTGCCAATGTTTAGATGGTTTTGGAGACAATTTTTAATATTTTATTATCTAGCATTGCTAGACAGTACTGATAATATGATACATTTTTAATTATTACCTCTGATTGATTTCAATCTCTTTCTCTTCTGTCTGTCTTTATCTTTCTGTGTCTCTCTGTCTGTCTCTGTCTCTCTGTTTCTCTGTCTCTCTGTCTCTCTTTCTCTCTTTCTCTCTCTCTCTCTCACACACACACACCACCTGCCACTCTTTTCCTGTCTCTATCCTTCTGTTCATATGTATGGATTTCTTAGAAAATTAATGCAACTGGCTATCTCTCCCTTCTCCCTTTAACACACAAGTGAGAGTTTGCTTCATAATCCATTGGCTATTTTTTAGGAAACTGCACAGCCATTCAGTTGCACCAGTAGGACTCCCTCATAGACTTTACTTATTGTTCACAGGCTGCTAAAATGAAACATTCTGACCAAAGAACTAACGAGAACAGATCTCAATACTAGTGGCCAGGTAAAACAACCTTCCAGAATATTCATGATAGGTCTAATTTCCTGAGAGAGGAAGACTACTAGTTATTGACCATAAGACCATAGCTGTAGAATTAGGAAGGAAGGAAGGAGGGAAGGAAAGAAGGAAGGAAGGAAAGAAGGAAGAGAGGGAGGGAGGGAGGGAGGAAAGGGAGGGAGGAAGAGAGAGAAGGAAAGGAAGGAAGGAGAGGGAGGGATGGAGGGAGGGAGAGAAGGAAGGAGGGAGGGAAGGAAGGAAGGGAGGGATGGAGGGAGGGAGGAAGGGAAGGGAGGAAGGAAAGGAAGGAAGGAAGGAAGGAAGGAAGGAAGGAAGGAAGGAAGGAAGGAAGGAAGGAGGGAAGGAAGGAAGGAAGGAAGGAAGGAAGGAAGGAAGGAAGGAAGGAAGGAAGGAAGCAAGGAAGGAAGGAAGGAAGGAAGGAAG
>JAJPUD010008048.1:48424-96197 GCA_023553655.1 Myrmecobius fasciatus
GAAGGAAGGAAGGGAAGGAAGGAAGGGAAGGAAGGAAGGGAAGGAAGGAAGGGAAGGAAGGAAGGGAAGGAAGGAAGGGAAGGAAGGGAGGGAAGGAAGGGAAGGAAGGAAGGGAAGGAAGAAAGGTTAGAATATCATTAGAATACATTATATAGACCTTTGTATAATGGTGATGATAAAGATTTTAGAATTTAATGGAGAAGTTTTTTCCACTTTAGACAAATTTATTAAGAACTTATTACATATCAGACTTTGTATTTAACTCTGAGATACAAATACAACCAAATAAGTCCTTATCTATAAGAACTCAGAGACCCAGATACAGAGTCCAAGGTTGAAGATGAAATAGGGAAGAAGGGGATGATGACTGGATTGTTGTCAGCATAGTGGAGAGACGTCCAGGATGCCTCCTTGGATGGGTTTTTTTTTCCAGATGCCTTTAGAGATTTTATTAAAAACAAAACAAAACAAAACAAAACTTCATAGTATGGACACATTGAACAAAGAATTTACTACTTCCTCTTTAAGGCTGACTGATTCCAAATACTTTTGCCATTTTAGAATTAGAATTAGACAGGGTCAAGGAGGAATCTTTAGAGGAGTGTATGGATTGAGATTTGGGAGAGTAGGGGAAGGGTATGGGGTACTCTTAAAAGATGGGGGTAAATTGGGAATTAAGAGGGGAGGGAGAAGATAAAGTAACCGAAACAAAGTAAAAAAGAAAGACTGAGGAAGGAAGTAGTAAATAAAAATAAGATGGAGGTAAATTCACAAATGATAATCATAACTTTGAATGTGAATGGGATATTTATAGCAGCTCCTCTTGTGATAGCAAAGAACTGAAAATTTCAAGGATCTCCATCAACTGGGAAAGGGGTTGAACAAATTGTGCACTGTTGTAATAGAATACTATTGTGCTTAAAAAATGATAAGCTCAGTAATCTTAGAAAGGCATGAAAAGACTTACATAATTTTCAACAAAATGGTAGAAAATGATACATGTGTTAAGTTTTGATCCTTTTGCTATTAGGTTTTGTTTTTATATAACTATAGCTTATAGTTATAAGTTATCAACTATGACTTATGCCTTTGTAACTTGCCTTCCATCTACCTACCCATATCATTTTGGGGTTTATGCCCATTTATCCCATCAAATGTTTATATCAGTATTCCTTTATATGTGTTTTAAAACAGAGTATTAAAGCAAAATTGGAACCATCATTTCAAAAAAAATTTCAAAGTAGAACAAAAAACACTGTAAGAATCCTACCTTCTCATTTTAGAATGGGTTTATCCCTATTTGTCTCTAAAAAGGCAGGTAAACATGCCTCAGGTTTCCTTCAAAAACTCAGCTAAAGTATCATTTTTATTTACCTTTCTAGATAGTAATTTCTCCTTCTCTAAAAAAATCCTTATATTTATTTTATATATGTACATATATGTATGACTTATTCCTTGTTAATTATCTTCAAAAGTTTATTCTAGCCATGTCTTGGTGATTGCCAAAGGCTCCACTCTGTTGATTTATATGGACAGAGAATACCAACTAGGGGTTACAGAGAATAGATAACAGAACTTACAGTCAAGAAGACCTGAACTCAAATGTAGCTTCAAACACTTGCTAGCTCTGGCAAGTCACTTAACCTTTGCCCACCTCAGGTTCTCTTCAATGATGTGGGGATAATAATAGGACCTACCTCACAGGGTTTTGTGAGAATCAAAATAAAATAATATTTGTAAAGTGCTTGTCTATCTAATTCCCATTTCAGTATCCTATTTATATCTAATATATTTATAAGCAGTGTTTAAGGTAAGTTGTAAGCCCTGTTTAAAAAAAAAAGTGCTTGGCTGAAAGTGGGCACTTATTACATGGTTATGTCTATCTGTTCTTCTTCCCAGAAACACGGGTCTTACATAGGCCCAAGGAGACTGCCAGATAGTCTATTTTATATTATTCAAGCTGCGGACTTTTGACGTTCTACTTGCAAGCATAAGACTTATGGGTAACTCATATGAGGGCTACCAGGGTAGCTGAGGAATATAGATTCTCCAAAATCTCAAGAGTCTAATAATACTCTAAGATTCCTTTTTAGATTATGGAAAGGCATTCCTGCTGGTACTGGAGAACCAAATGTCAATAGATCATTCAGGACTGTGTCTGGAATCCTTTAGGTCTTCCTAATCCACTGTATTCCCCCAAATTTGACTGAGCAAGCTGGACCCTTTATTTTTCTGCTTTGCCATTCATTCTCTCTCATATGAACCATCATCTGATCTGGGGCTTCTGCTACTTAGGCTTCATTTGGCCCAGAGAACATTATTCCATGAATGTAATTGTATACCTTAAAGCTCTCTAAAAGGATGGCCTCTTTCAGGTCTCTGTCCTCCATCATGTAACAAATAGTATGAGGAAAAGTTTAGGTAGCTCTAGGAAAGGTGCTATTATATTGGACTCTTTTTCAAGATGAAAGCAAAATACTCTTGACTAGACTTAGTCATATACATAGAAGAAAAATAATTGAAAATTATTAGAAGCCCCTTATTCTGGGCTTGAATGACCTATCTATAACATCAGCAAGGTCAGGAAAGCTTCAAGGATGGGCATGATGACATTGTTCAACTCCCTTTAATTCACCATAAGCTAACAGGTTATGTCTGCTATATCCTCCCAACCCCCACCTCTTCCTATCCCCACCACCTTCAGTAACATAGAATTGCTCTAAGGGTAGTAATTATAAAGACATAATCTAGCTTCCTTCATTTCCATCATTAGAGAATTTTTTTTTTTACTTCCCTAAGGGCCCAATATTGTTTGGTGCTATCAAAATATTAGGAGACACCCTGTTTTCCAGAAGTAAGGCCCAGCAAACAAGCCGTGCTCTGAATTTGACATAACAATCCTTGTACTACCTTCTGGAGCTGCTAGTACTTGAGCTTAGGCAAGCACCAAGAGGAGCAGGCATGAAGCCTTGGATGAACAGATAATTAGTCACCAGACAACCTTGCTTCACTGCTGATGTTGCAGCACAGCACTGTTTGACTCTGTCTAGTCACAAATATGTAAATCAAGGTTCAACCCTGCTAAAGTGAGTCTCTCACTAGAGACAAGGATCTAGTACATGTATTTTTGCTTACAAGCCATTTTCTTCACTTGAAATTAAACTTTCGATTCTTGATTCTCCTGTTTCTAGCTGTTCAGTCTTGATCTCCCACAGATCACAGGCTGGTTCCATCCATTTGATGCTTATTGGTATCAGAAGTGGGACTAGATATGGCACTGTGCTACTGGACTCCCGATGCCAGCAAGAATGGACCAGGAACAACTGGAGATTTATTTCTCCACGGTCTGACATCTCCCTACCCCCTTTTGTCCCTACTCTAGTCCTCTGAGCTCTGGTCTTGAATGAGCTCACCAAGATCCTCCAGTGATCTGATTCATCTTAGGTCTCTCTGCTGAGGAATACGATGTTCCTCTTAACCAACTGTCCCTAACTGCTTTATTCTAGCTTTATCCCTCCCTATCACCCGCAAGCTAAGAGAGTGTTCATTTATCTCTGTGCCTCTGGATAAACCCATGCCTGACTATGGACTGTGTCTGTATGCTTTGTTAGAACTGCATCTGTCTTGCTGTTTTGTCATTGCATTGTAAAACGTAAAATGTCTGTGTCATGTTTGTATTGTGAGTTAGATTCTTTACCTTGAAAGACTGAAAATACAGCCAATCAGAACAAATTCTAAGGGCTGTAGCCAGAGAGTTTAAAACACTGGAAAAGATTAATGAATTTTCATACCTCAAAAATTGCTACCCCACCCCCCATCTCCCCCCAAAAAAGCAGAACTAACTCCCACTTTAGGTTTTCTAAGGGAGATTAGGTTATAAGAAATGAGAAAAAGAAAAAAAATCTTCAAGATACTATTTTTTTGATTATGCTGGAATTACAGAAATAAAGTTTGATAAAGAACTCCTAAAAATATCTTGGTAGATTAAGGAGTTAGGAAATTAATCATTATTCCTGCAACTTTAGGTAATTCCAGGAACTTACTCCCTTCTGAAATATCTTAGTAAGTTTTAGGGTACCACTCTTTAGAATATGTTTTAAGGAAAAATAAAAATTAAATTTTATAAAAGATAAAAGTAAAGGGCAAGATTAATAGCTTCATTGTTCTAGGGCAATGAAAGAAGGCATCTAGTTTGGAAATATTCCCAGAATAAAGAAAAAGAAATAGGTAAATTGTTTGTATTTTATAGCAATTTTGCATAACCTTTCCTTGATATTTTTAACCATTAAAAGTGAAAAGATTGTTTAAACCAAAAAGTGCTTATAATTCCTACAAGTCAGAGATCCTCTCTCTCTCCTTGTTAAACCCTCTCACCTCACATCAGATTTCCTAATGCAGGCATTAAAATTTTTTCTAGAAAAATATAGGGAAACTTGAATTATGTTCTGGTTGCAGAAATTTACTAGCTGCAAAATTTTAAGTATGTTGCATTATCTCTGTTTGCCCTAGTTTTCTGATCTGTAAAGAAAAAATAATAATGGCAAGCACCTCACAGGGTTGTTATGAGGATCAAAATAATATAATGATTGTAAAGTGCTTAACAGTGATTGACATATGCTAAACATTCCATTATTATTATTTCTTTAATTGAATGTAATTGTTTCATACCTGCTAACTAAAATGAGTTTAAAATATTAAAGGTAATAAACTAATGGTTTTTATATGTAATAATTTGCAAATGCAATTGATGTAATCTGAAGTTTATTATTTGTGTTACTATTATATTTCTAAATACTCTTATATTATGAAATTTGAGAAATAAATGTAGCATAAATGTTGCTAGACCAAAAAAACCTTTTTAATCTGAATATTGTTATACATGAATTGAGCTTTTAAAAGAATGATAAAAATACATATTTGAAATGGTTAAATATTTAATGAGATATATTTTGTTATAAAGCACATAATAATGACATAATAGCAAATTTTCATTTGAAATTCTTGGCTATTATAAAATGCTCATAGTGGTTTAAAGATGTAGCTTCAACATATCAATGATGAGTGAACTAATCAGCTATTTGCTGCATGTGTGAAGTCCCATAATGTTACTACCTTTAATTTAAACATAAAAGCTAGTGAAATGTTGCTATGTAAAGTAAAAATTCTTGGGACTTACTATTGTTTTGATCTTTGATTGCAGGTATTAGTTGTTTGAATCGTCATAAAGCTAACAGTAGAAAATAGCACTGCTATAGTCTGGAAAGTGCTAAAGGTGAAAGCCTATACCTGGGAAAAGTTTTGGAGATAACTTTGGCAGGCTTTGGAAGGGTCATTCTAACTCTGTTTCCCCATTGTGCTATTTCTTTTATGAATAAGAAACTTTCCCACCTGGTTAATCTTGAATTGTGGTTTTAATACTCTGGGATTATATGATTAGTTGTCAGATATGACTCATGCCTGAAATCAAACAGAGCTAAGGGAATTTTTTTCTCTCTATTATGATACATGACATTATTGTACAATACTAAATCTACTAAATAATAGATTGATGCTGGAACATCTCTGAGTTACTATAATATAATTCAAATAAGAATAACTTGCATTTTTAAGCATTTATGGTCAAATTATAATATAGGGATGACATCCTCCTAAGGAGAAAATGATTAGACAAAGAAATGAGACAAAGGGGCAATGTAAGTTTTCTAAATAAATGGAATAGTAAATTTTGATTTTGAATATGTTTTAGTAATAAGTTCTCAAAATTGGATTTAGATTTTACATATAAATTACATGAACAATGGTAAAGAAAATGAAATTATTTTCACATTATTAAAGTATTTGTCTGATAATTTTAAAAGGCAGAAGAGTTGAATCCTTATAAATTTCAAAATAGATTCTTATATTAGGTATAGAATTTAGGTAAATATAGAAACAACAAATAGTATATAAATTGAAATTCTCTGAAGTTGCAAAATTTGAAAATCAAATTTAAATATTACTAGCAGAATTATATAGGAACCTCTAGAATTAGAACAGAGAAGCAGAGCCCCTTTTAGATTTATCCAGAGAATAAATATGCCATACAAGAAAAGATATCTAGGAACCAGATAACTGCATGAGACATCTGAAATTCAAAATGTACCGATTAAATGCATATTAAGAAATGGTTACTAGGATACAAGAAGACTTATTGTTAATTAACATTGATAATAATTATTGTATTGCTTTGCATGGTTTATGTTTAAGTTTCCTTGGATATCTTGGTATCACGTAAATCTTTTCTTATTAGAACCAGTCCATTATGAGACCTTTAAGTAGTTTGATCTGTACCTGACTTAGTGTAATTATGCAATTATGGGAATTGTAAGAAAAACTGTATTGTATTGTTTGAACCTAGCCCTATGTGTCTGGTAAACTGGATCATCTCCATGTAATGGTTAGAGACTCTTAAAGACTTTATTATGCTGACCATAAATGCAGATTCAAAAATTGATGTAATGAGTTTTGTCCAAGGGCCCTTATCAGGTCCTTCTCACTAATCCCACAGGGTGGACTCCCTGGGTTATATGAAGAAAGCCCTGCTCCAGAGTGGATGGCAGATCCCTCCAGGGACCTCAGGGTTCATCTAGTATATACCCAAGAGACAAGACAGGTGTCCCAAGATTCTGAAGAAGGACTGAATATATTGTCCTAATTTTTTTTTCCTCTTCCCTTTTGTTATGTGGTCCACCACTAAGGTCCTAATTCAAGTCCTCCTCCCTCCTTTTTTGATTGCAAGCAAACAATGGCTAGTAATAATACTTGGGACACTCTTCTAGGTCCCCTCAAAGAACTAACTCCCTAGTCAACATATTTTCCTAGCTCAACTGGCTTTTCATGGCATCTTGGCTTATACCTACCTCTTGTTTATTGGACAGAAGGGTAGAGGTTCTTTTAGATTCCCTCCCTTTGTTCAAAAGAAGAAAATGTCAAGATATTAGAAAATACCCAGTTTTCCAGAGCTAAATCTCAGCAAGTAAGCTGTACCCTGAGCTTGGGATAACAACAGTTATTGGCACTCACCTTCTGAAACTGATGATCCCTAAGCTTTGACAATCATCAATAAACCCAAATATGAATGTGTTACATAAATGGACTTTTTATCACTAGGCAATCTTGCTTTTCTGTTGCTGTTGTATCTCACTGCTGTTGCTATGCTACATTATTTAACTCTTTATCTAGTCACAAGTATATGAATCACACTAAAGTGTGTCCCCTACTAGGGGTAGGGTCCTGACACACGTGTCTTTGCTTGTGAGATGCTTTTGTCACTTTGAAATTAAACTTCTGTTGCTTGACTTTTCTGTCTCTAACCTACTTCAACTCCAGCCACGCACAGGTTAGAAGCTGGTTCTGTCTGATTGACAGTGTTAATTGCATAGGACAATTCAAATAACCCTAAGGATTTTTATTTGGTCCTATCTACAGTAACATGCCTAGAAGTTGCCAAAAGGACCTTAATAGGTACTAATCATATAATATCCCTTCTATCCAAGGTCTGCCCTCTGTATCATTCCCTGAATGATCCAAATGAGTCATAGGCTTTATAGCAAATCTGTCAAACACAGGGTACATGTAGTCCACAACACTTGTGAATGAGATAAAAACAGATTAACATTTAATTAGAAAATATTTAACAAACTCAATATGAATACAATAAAGCACAAATAATTATATTTTAAAATTAAGTCAATATGTGGCTCACAGGGATCCTTATATATATATATAGTTTAGCAGCCCTGTTAATATCTGAGTTTGACATCAGTGCTTTAGAGAATACCTCAAGTTAGTTGGGACTATAAGGTCTAGTTACATGATACTGAATTTCCCTGTACAGTTTTAGTAACAGCTCCAGGAAATGACCATCAATTGCTTTCTTATCAGCAATATATATCAAGAGACTTACCCAAAGTTCCCTCCCAGAGAGGTGAATGTCATTGCCCTCTGTCTCCCTAGAAGTGAAGGTGGCAGTCTTTTGTGCCTCCTACCTCTCTCCCTAGAGTATACATTTGCACTGTCAATCTTATTTGCCCAAGCCACAAATGTTCTGACCTCCTGCTCATATGTCACCAATTAACCACATCTGTGGGGTTGTATAGCTGGAGAGGCATATTGCTAAACTCTGAAATCATTGAAGTAGGTCTATATCCAGAAGAGTAGGATCTGTCTCAGATAAGTTGGGTATAGGATGTAAAAAGCTGTGGTAGGAGGGGGTGCTTCAAAAATCCAAATTCAAACCCATTTCTTTAGGAACTGCACCTATTCCCTTGCAGATCCTGATGGAGAATCCCTTGCACCAGAAATTCATCTTTAGAGGATCAGAGGTAAAAATAACTGTGTATCTCTCAGTCACCTAAAAAGGGACAAAGAGCACTCTCTCTTTCTGGAGGCTCTAATAAATTAAATTTATTCTGTAAAAGTAAATTCTCAGGAAGCTTGCCTAGTCTATAAGAACATCTGAGAACAGTGGTTCAGCACTGATTCCTTTAGACCATGACCTCAGGAGTCAGTGCTCCATGGATTAAGTATATTTCTGTTTCAAATTCTCCAACAACTCCACCAGTTATTTAACAAAGAAGATCTGCCTAATACCTGCTCCCTTAGGGCAAGAAATAATAGCCTTCTTCCTGAAAGAAGTGAAAGATTAAGCCTTTCTTGCCATAGTTAGGAGTTCCCAAATCTTTACTTTATGTTTGATCTCCTTCTTAAGTCTAATGATTATCATCTCCACAGCAACCTGATCTTCTGCTTCAAAGACTATAGAATGACTTCCTACTGAGTCTAGTCAATATCCACTTTCATCAAGAGATATCCCTTTATCTTTATGGACATTGGATTCATTAATTGTCACTTGGCTTTCACTTATAGGCTGAAAAGGCAAGAGTCCTGATTCTTGCTTCTAAATGGGCTGGCCTGGAATAATTTCAGTCTTATTATGAGGGCAATTAAATTTATGCAAAGCAGTCAGAAATAACCAATCAGGGACTCCTGGCATAGGTGCTTTCATTATCCACCTCAGACCCTTTTCCATGCCTAGTGAGGTGGATTGTTCCCTGAACCATAGCAAGGACTCCATATACACAATTAGGAAGGCTCTTCCAACAAGGAACTATGCCAAGTCCAATCATGAATATTTACTCCACTGCTCTTCCATATGTGTAGGATTGTTCCCTGAACTCAACCAGATTATGAGCTGCATTGCCATCTTTTCTCAACCCAACATGACATAATTAATCAAGTGTAAGAAGTAACATCAGTATTCTTAGTTCAGATTCAATATTAGGTTGAAATAAGATATTTGTAAGTCATTGAACAGTTAAAAGAAAGTTTACTTTGTTCTAACACAGCATGCATATCCAAAAAAGATACAGTGGCATTTAGTTTATTTGGACACAGTATCTGGATTGTATGTAGAAAATCATCTGGTCATCAGCACGGGATATAATGAAGAAAATAGTGATTCCTATGGTTTTCAGAAATCCAAATCTAAGAGGCCATAATTACTCATGGATAGAACTTTTATTCCTTCCAGTAACCAGAAAAGTGTGTAGGGAAGCCAGGGTTAAATAAACCCACAGAGAAGATTTGTCTCCTTTTAGTGAAAGTTAATCCCTAAGGATTAGGAAAGGAATAGGAGTCTAGAAATGGGGGAAAGAATCAAGAGAACACAGGTAAATATTAGTTTTATCATCCTGACATAAAATAATTAATGAATGCATAATGATTGATTTATTGATTCCACGTAGAAAAAATAATGCCCTTTTTATTGAATTTATTGAAGACGGCTCTTCAATTTGATAGTTCCCACTTATCATGTCAATGCCCATCTCCTAAAGAAAGATGTAAAATAGAAGAGTTCATTTGCTTATTGGCTCAAATATCTGCAATCACTAATTTCCAGATTCTGTTCTCTTCCTATCCAGAGGTCCCAAGGAATACAGTCATGACACATAAGCATATGTGTGTGTGTGTGTGTGTGTGTGTGTGTGTGTGTGTGTACACACACACATAAAACTACCAGATTTCCAGGTAGGGAAGCAAGATTCATCAGTCTGTAATTACTGAGTTCCCTTAGAAAGGATTCACAATAACAGTCTGTCAGATCCCTTCTGCCATATTTTGTCCAATTTTAAACTTTGTTCAAAATTCTTGAGTGAAGAACCCACCCTCTCTAATTTTATGTTTACTATATTTTATATTTATGCTTTATATTTGTGTTTTACTTAGCTTTTAAACATCATTTATCCATCACTAGCATCTTATTCCATGCAGAGATGACCCAGGGTTTCTATAATGTATGTTAGTGGAATACAAGTTCTGGTAACGACTAGCTATCATGTTAGAATAATTTCAGGTACTGGCCAAAAGATGGACACCACCTCTATTGTCTGAGAACTAGCCTAGTTATGTCTAACATTTTTTTTCATCATGGACTCTTGGCCATCTGCTAAAATGTATTAAAAACATTCCCAGATTTTTATTTAAAGAAGAAAACAAAATAGATATCACAAAAGAAACATAATATTGAAATATATTTATATATGTAAATATGTATGAACTCATATGTGTGTGCACATACACACACACTCATGCATACATACTCTTTAAATATCCCAGGTTAAGAAACCTTATGAGTCTAGAACCTCTAGGCTAAGTTAGCTGCGAGTATATGAATCCATATAAAAAACAAGGTGAATAGAGAAGAATCAATAGGAAAAGCAACTCCTCTTTGCTGATAATTTTTATCAGTAGTTAAAAGCTAAAGCACTATTGCCTACCCAAGCTTCCTGAAGCCTTGAACCTTAGAAATCAATTCTACAACTATGCATATATCATAAAAGGCTTTATGCTTACTATTAACCAATTAATGATTTAGCCATAGCAACTCTTGAAGACCCTCTTCCAAGTTATAGATGGTTATATAATTGAAATTGGTTGAGGGAATTCCCACACTACAAAAATGATATACCCTTGAAGTAATGAAGTGTTTTATTTATATCTTTATCACCAATCAGGCATACCATTTTTCTGCATTTCCCTTTATTTATACCAATAATTCTGAGTTGTTGGTTTCAAATAATCCCTAACAACTTTCGTTACAAAGTTCATATCAAATAATTGAGATTCTTTGCCATCTTTTCATTCCTGAAAATATTTTTTTATTGTTATGATGATCAAATGATTCTTTGGCTTCCTTGTTTCTTTAAACAATCTTTTTTCCTAAATGCTTTTACATTCACCTACAAGACATACTGTTAATTCTCTTTTTTAAATCATGAAATTTCCAGTTTACATCTGACATGTCACACTGGTTTAATTTATGGGAATATATCTAAATATTTTCGAACAATCATAAAATCCTTGCTGACAATCTAATTTGGCTTTATTTATGAGAAACATCAATATTTAGAAAGAAAATTATATATCTATTTGATTATGACTTGATAATCCATTCATAAGTCAGGATTTAACACTCAGAGAGTATCTATGTATTAATTTGGGGAAATGTTTCTATTAGAATTGGAGGAAATTTAAAAAATTAAACCTGCACCAAAGTACACTTAAATTCCAGATTTGATTTTTCACTTTTTGTGTCTCTCCAATGACTCTGAAAAACATCAAATATCAAGGCAGAATAGGTGCATGTATGAAAAGATACAAGGAAATTTATTTTCTGCACATCCTCTTCCAGAATTACTATATTTCTATTCTTCTCTATGGTCTTGTCTGCTTCTCTTCAGTTTTGTATTTTATGGGAAGTGAAGGAGGGGAGGGCAAAGGAAATATGACATGACCTTAGCTTGGACTATATGAAAAAGAGTATTATATGCAAAGGCTAAGAAATAAAACTTCTTTAATATTCTGCATCACACTAGTTTTATAAGCATATGAGACTATCTTTTGCTGCCTGTAAACAACTATCTGCTTTTGATTAAAAATTCTTATGTCTCAATGTATTTTTAAATATTCAGAAAGGAAAAATGGTGTGTATGTTTTTAAAATTAGGGCAGATAGATGGCATACTGAAGGTCTGCAGTCAGGAAGACCTGAGATCACATCCAGTTTCCAACGTTTTCAAGTTCTCTGACCTGGAAAAGTCCTCTAATCTTTATTTGCCTTGGTTTCCTCATCTGTAAAATGAGGAATAATAGCACCAGAGTTGTTGTAAGAATTAAACGAGATAATAATTGTAAAATGCTTAACACAGTGTGCCTAGATAAATGTTAGCTATGATAATGATTATTATTAATTAATATCAAAGCTCTAGTAAAGGATAAGAAACAAACAACCACAAAGCAAAGACTGAAAGCTACCTTCTTTCTACTAGTTACTATATAATCAATTTGATGCAGGTTAAATTTCACTTGAGGAGCAGAAGAACAGAGTCATCAGTTTAAAAAAGAATTCACATCTTTTGTCTGATGATTAAAGTTAAAGATAGGTAAAGTCTGGAAGACCACCGCCAACTCAAACTTTATTTGGCCTTAAACCAAATGAATGAAACCTGGAGTTTCTTTCATAAGACATAAGATATTCCATAAGACATAAAAAGCTTTTAGTTCATTTTAACCAATTAAATCAACAAGCATTTGTTCAGCTATTACTATGTACCAGAGGCATAAAGAGGTTCCAATAAAATATAGTCTCTGACCTTGTGGAGCTTTTAGTCAAGCAAGAATTTTAAGATCATTTCTCTCTTTGAAATGCTTCAGTGTTTAACATAAGGTTTGAAAAGCACTTGGTTTGCATTCTGTTTCAAATGCTATTGTTAGCTCTCTGGCTTTTCTGTTTTCTCTCCTGTGACTCAAGGATAATAAGGGCTATTCTGTTATTGCTCATCCTTAGTTTATGAAGAGTACCAGAGCTATCACCACAGATAATGTTTTGACTTTCATGTGAATTGGATTTAAATGATGCAGAGTTGCACAAAGTCATCAGTATCATTCTTTCTTCCAGAATCATCCCAAGTCCAGGAGGAAGACAAAAGACAGGATCATTGGCAATGGTCTGGAGGGAAGTGGATGAACTTAATTCTTTGATGTCAGACCAAGCTCTAAGAACTCCATTGCACCTATTTCAGCTGCCTTCATGGCTGATGGAACAAATTGTTCTCATCCACCCATTCCACTAGGGAAAGTCTTCATATGCTTGGGGGTAGACATCCCCTTAACTGACCGACAGGCTTGTGGCATGATGATTATGATCTAGTTTAACCCATCTGCCCAGAAAGTTTTTAAAACTTTAAAAGGGCTGCTATGCATGTTATAGTTTCTTGGAGCCACAGGTGAAAGTTGTGTGACTGGTAGACACCAAAGATAGATGAGCAACCCTGAAAAGAGCTTGGCAAAGCTCTCACACTAGAGGTGCTAGTTCTCTTTGAATACCCCATATACTGTTTACCTCACAGAATTGTGTAAGGAAAGCACTTTATAAAACTTGAACTATTACATATATGTGTTTCTGTTTAGTGAAACAAACAAACAAACAAACAAACAAAAAAACTACCGTTCCTGTATTCTCTATCAAATTAAAAACCACTTCTTAGAAAAGGGATTTGAGGACACAATGGTCAATCACCTTAGGTCTCTAAAACGATGAACATCAGCATGCATGTCTTGTTCAACCCTGTTAAATAATCTGAAAGTTATACCCAAATAAAAAAGGAGAGAGATTTTTAATGATAACTTGGAACCGTACAGACATTTGGGGAAATATCTAGCCCAACACAATCATACAAATGCATCAGAACTGACTTCCATAAATCAATGTAGTTCTTGATACTGACATAAAACAAATAAGCATCCTTATAAGAGGAATGGGATTACAACTGCCTCATTTTGACCAAATTGAACCTATTCTGATTCCTGATAAATGGTCAAATGAGGACCAGGCCTCTCAGAATCAGAGACAGAAAAATTGTCTAGCTTCTCTGACTACCAAAGAAATAGATCTGCCTCTCCCATTGCCCAAAAAGGGTCAAGAGAAGAAAGAAAGCCTGTCTACAAGGAACAACCCTAAGAGAAACACAATTTCAGAAGGTCTGGACATCATTAAGTCGTGACCTCTACTTCTAATGTTGTTAGGCTATAAGCAATTTTTCTCCTTTTTTTCCTTTTTTTTTTTTTACTAAAATCTCTATAGTAGAGGTTCTTAAATCTACTGACATCTCAGAAGCATCTTTTTAAATGAATAAAATAAAATATTTTGGGTTATAAAGAAAACCAATTACATTAAAAGTTGACAATTTAAAAAAATATATATTTTTCAAAGCAAATTTAAAGACCCTGAGGTTAAGAATTTTTGCTTATGGCTAAGCATGCTTTGGCAATCTAGGAAAACTGTGCTGCTGCATTCTAAGCCCTGTATCAGATCTGAGGTTTCATGGTGAGTAACTCTCTTTTCAAAAGGCAAGTCAGTTTTGAATCAAGGAGCTGAAGTCCTATTAGCAATCCAGTCACAGCAGTAAAGCCTGGGGATGTCCTAGGTGAAAGTAGGAACATCTGTGCTAGTATTTAGCTGTTCTGGATTTATAGAAGTCTAGAGTATAATAATGGGGTAGGTTAGACACTGTGAATTTTTTATTTAAAAAAAAATTAGCTGTGGGATTAATATAATCAGTGAAAGAGAAGTACAGTGTATTTAGGAGTTAAAGTGGGTTCAAGGAAAGTATATTATTTTTGAGAATAGCAGTATGTTTGAGATAATTGGTGCATATGAAGATTATATAGGCCACTTTATTTCCTCAGAGTAGCATGTACACAGTAGACACACTAATATTTTTGAAAAGCAATTTTTATATAAAAAGCATAACTGACTGAGCTTTATGTAAAGTCTAGTTAATTGTGTTCTAACCAATAATAGAGGCTGCATAAGACAAAATAGAGGCACTGCATTATAATGTAAAAAGCATTTGATGTATTGAGAGTTAGGATGTCAGGTTTCAAGTGCCCACAGCCAGTCTCCCTTCTCTACGAAGTAAATTTAACAAATAGGCACTATAAAAAGATAGCAAATGTCAAGTTTTACACTTAAAAACTGTAAAGAAACTAAAGACAAAGTACTACACTTCTGTCATTCATTTAGTCATTTAAAAATGTGTATAAAGCTTACTGTGTATAAGGCATTCTGCTGGGGAATAAATCTCTTAGAAAATAGATTTTCTGAGGGACAAGGGGGAAAGTAATTACTAATATTTATTGTTTGATTTTTGTCTATACCTTTTATGTGAGACTAAAGATATTCTTAGTAACTGATAATTCTTTTTATGATTTAAAAATACAAAAAAGATGATCATACTTTGTGCTATCACCCACAAATGTACCACCTCCATGTTCAAGAATTCTGAAATTCCTTTGTATAACCATAATCTATTGGCTTTTTACCTCTCCTTCTGTGTTCTTTACATAACTCTACTGTTTATCTACATGTTGATCTCCAAACCTTTGACTACAATCTCTTCCAGTCCGCATAACCTCAGCTTCATCCTCACTAGTGCTAGGCAATTTAATTATGCCTTCCTTATCAATTCACTATCCCACTCTCCACAGTAAATCTTCCAAAACTTTTCACCTCTTTTCCAGGCTCTTATGTCTCCTTCTTCCCCCACTCTCTGAATTAAGATTTTTGACTCATTGTTTACATTAAAAAAAATGAGGCTATTTGCCATGCACTTCCTCTTCTCCTCTCTCTTCCTCATCTCTTATCATTCTGATGCCTTCTGCCACTTTTTTTCTTCACCAAGCTCACATGATGAAATGGTCTTATGCCTTAACAAGGCCTAACACTCTACTTTTTCAAGTGATTCCATCCCATCTCCAAAAGATTACCCTGCCATCCTCATTTTTTACTGCCTACATACAGGTCCATGTCTCTCCTATCCTGAAATAACTGTTACTTGAAACTTTCATTCCCTAGTTGCAAACACCTTATTATCTTTTTTGCCCTTTGTAACTAAATTATTTGAAAAGACCATCTGCAATGGGTGTTTCCACTCGCCTTCACTCTCCTTAATTCCTTCCAATCCAATTTTTCATTTTATGATTCCATCAAAACTTTTTTCCAGAGCTACTAATGAACTATTAGTCACCATATTCAATGGACTTTTTCCTCAATCCTCATTTTTCTTGCCTTTGTGTAACCTTTGACGCCGTTAATCACTGTCTTCTCCTTGATACTGTCTTCTAGGTTTTCAAGCATCATTCTTTCCTAATTTTGCTCCTACCTATTCATCAGCTCTTTTTCTGTCTCCTTTGCTGACATTTTAAAGTGCTTTACACATTTTTGTCTCATTTAAAGCTGTCACATATCCTATGGTATTCTTAGCCTCATTCTACAAATTAGGAAACTGATAATCAAAGAGGAAAACCCATGATTACACAACCAAGAAATGTCATAAACAGGATTTATGAGCATTAGCATGCTTTATTTATTTACCTATTTAATTTGACAAAGAGGTAAGCATTTGTACTTATTTTCCTAAATGTTTCCACTTCAAAGTGCAAGCATTGGTACCAGTTTAAAAGTTTTACAAAAAATAGTTTGAAACTTGATCATTCTATTTGTTCTTGATAACAAAAATTTTATACTGATAGAAAAATATAGCAGAATTGTCTCTAAGTGAAAAAAAAACCTTGTTTTAATTTAATCAATTTTACAGTGCTTTGAAGTTTTGGAAATTTTCTAAATTATATTTTTCTCTCTCTTTGGGCAAATATTTTATAGCTTTCTGATTTATACATATGATGAAGTTACTATTTTTCTTTTAAAAATCTAGATTGTAATGAATTTTCTAGTTATAAAAAAGGAATAAAAACTTGTATGTATCTTTATGTATATGTACAAACATCACACATATGTATGTGTACATATATAAGATACAACTACTTCATCCAAGTATGGTTAACATTAATTATGAAACTGCACACATCAAGTAGAGAACAACAACAACAACAACAAAAACCAGAAAATTCAGGATATTAAGTCATCACATGTTTAGTTACTGATTATGATCACTCTCAATAATTTAGTTTTAATTATAATAAGAATATTATTAATATTATTTAAGTCCAATTCAACATTCAACCTACATGCAAAATATGTTGCCAATTTTGTAAATTATTTATACTTTTACCCAAAACAATCCATTGTATATATTTTTAAAAAGTTGTTTCTATCCTTTTTTTTCTAACACTTACATTTAAGTATAATTGTGCCTCACGTTTAAAAAATTCAATATAAAGCAATGAAAATGTTAAAAAAAATAAATGAGACCTACTTATTCATAAAATCTTAGAGTTAGTAGAATGATCTTAGACATTTATTCTAATCCCCTCTATTTCTCATTTGAGGAAAATAAGAGGGGTTAGAATACTTGATTAAGGTTAAACAGCTAGTTAGAGGCAATACTATGCTTGAAACCAGTTTCCCTTCCACCTAGTTCATATCTTCTTACTGAACAATTCCTTTAGCCAGTTTCCCAGTCCATGAAGCACATGATTCAAACATGAGTCAAAGTTAAATCCTGGTATAGGGGTCTTAGCTTTACTAATATCTATCTAGCTGCCTGACCTTAGGCAAAACACTTCACTTAGCTGGGCCTCAGTTTCTCCATCTATAAAATGAGAGGAATGGACAAATAGATCTGTAAATTGTTATTTAATACTGTCATTTCAAAAATCTATTTGCAGAGAAATTTTTAACTACATAAAATCAAGCATATATACACACACTATACAAGTAGCAAACAGTTGCATATGAATTCTAGGAGGGCTTTTGTCTTTTATATTACACATCATTCATTCAGTCAATCAATTAGTAATTCTGTTTTCAGACATCTGGATGGGTGGGTATGAATAGAGTCATGTGTTAATTAAACACATGACCCAAGAGGGGCAGTATGGAGTAGAGGATATAAAACTGGCTTCAGAGCTGAAAAGACTTGGGACTAAACCCCATCTCTGACATATATGACCTGACAAGATCTGCTCTCAATGCCCACCATCCCCAGAACCACCCCAAACAACTTTGGATAAGTCACCACTGGTAGATATAGTCAGAAAAAAATATTAATCAGTTACTATATGCCAGGCAGTGCTAGGGATGTGAAATAAGGCAAAAACAACAAATTTTCACTCAAGAAGTTCACATTCTAAAGGAGGAGACAGCATGCAAACAACTTGGTATAAACAAGGAGGTAATCTTTGAAGGAAAGTTCTGGGTCTGGATCAATCAGGAAAGGCCACTTGTAGAAAGCAGGATTTGAGCCGAAGCTTGAAGGAAGTCAGAGTGGGAGGGAATTGCATACAGAAACAATCACATGCCTGGATGGACACACACACACACACACACACACACACACACACACACAAAGTTGCCTCAGACAGAAGATTTTGTCCCAAATTTCCTATTCCTTTTTGTTCATTGCTTTGATTTGTGATTACAAAAATGAACCTATTATCATTTAAAATGATTAGATGTTATTCTTATGCAAATACACACTAATGTAGAGGATGAGCTTATTTACTTGTTTATGATCTACTATATGAAAATATTTTAAGTACTTGACTATTTATGTTTCAGGGAAAAGCAAATAAAAATATTTGCATAAAAGCATTCATCAGCCTGCACTTTGAGCTCACTTATACAAAAGGCTAAGCCAAAAATATTGCTTTTTTTTTCTTAGAGAAATATTTGGCATAAAAATTCAGATATAGGAATGTCTATATTTACTTAGATGTAACAATAAGGAGTTTACATTAGTTATGATACTTTACAATGATATTTGCTGTCAAAGCTTGACCTCTCATAAATACCAGTTGTCATACCCATACCTCTAAGAGAGACTTTTTTTAGAGATTTTTTATGAGTTATTATTTTACAAATTATTTGATGGTTAATTTACAAGGCAGTAACCATATCAGTACATCATGTAAGGGATTGCCTTATCTGAATCTCTGTCCCATGAGAGTAGATCTCTTAAATTACTGAGCTGTATGCTCTTTAACATAGTTTCTAAGAAACCATAGACTTGTTCATCAGATAGTCATAGAAACTTCTTAACCCTAGCATTCAAGGTAAACTAGAAAAGTTTCTTGTAGAACTTGGAATTTTAGCTGGGATTTTTAAAATGCCAGGGAAGTTAAATGGTGGAGATGAAGAAAGAGACAATCCCTAGCACAAGAGATGGTCAGTAAAAAGGCTTGGAGTCAGGAGATGGAGTATTTCATGGGAAAATAACAAGGAGGCAATTTTCATTGGATCTCAGATTAAGGGGAAGGAAGCAAGATATAAGAAGACCAGAACGGGAAACAAGGGCCAGATTACAAAGGACTTTAAATGCCAAACAGAAGATTTTATATTTGACCCTGGAAGAAAATAGAGAATTACTGGGAGAGGGAGCTGGAATGATATGATCAGTTCTGTGCTTTAAGAAAACCACTTTGAAAGCTGAGTGAAAGCTGGAGTGAACTGAAACTTGAGGAAGGAAGACCAGCCAGGAGACTATTGCAGTAGTACAGGAGTGAGATAATAAAATCTTGTAGCACCATTAGAGAGAAGTGGTCACATATGAAAGATAATGTAAAGAAGAATCAGAAGAATTACAACAGTTTGAATTTGGGGTGTGTAAAAGAGTCAAAGATAATGATTAGGTTGTGAGTCTAATTGACAGAGAGAATGGTGATTATGGCAAAAGTAAATAGAAATGTTAGAAAGAGGAGAGGGTTCGGGATAGGGAAAGAAGTATTATATGTTCTAAATTTTGCAAAACATCCAGTTTCAAATGTCCAATAATCATTTACAGATGTGAGAGTGATGTTCAGAAGAAAGGTGAAGACTAGATAAATAGATATGAGAATCGTCAGCATAGAGATGATTAGTAATTAAAACCATGAAAACTGATGAGATCACCAAGCAAAATAATATATAAGGAACAGAGAAGAAGGGAAGGAAGGCAGTTTTAGGGACACTCACAGATAGTGGGTGTGGATTGGATGAGGATTTAGCAAAGGAGATCAAGAAGACATGGCAAGATAGATAAGAAGAGTATCAAGATAGAACAATATCATGAAAACCTAGAGAGCAGAGAATATCAAAGAGAAGAGGGCAATTGTTTTTCACATTGGCTATAGAAAAGTCAAGTTAGAGAAGGAACAGAAAGGGACATTAGATATGGTGATTAAGAGATCATAGGTAACTTTGGAGAGTAGTTGAATAACAAGATCAAAAATCAAATGGCAGAAATTTAAGGAGAGGAGAGGAAAAGAAATGGAAATAACCCATAATAAAAGATCTTTTCGAGGAATTAAGCCTTAAAAGTAAGGAGAGATATAGGTGATAGATGGGGAAAAGAAGAGGAATGGACAGATCAAGTAAGGGATTTTTGAGGATGAGACCCTTATAACCTTTAATCTCTAACCATGGGCATGTTTGTAAGCAATAGGGGAATGGTTAGTAGACAAGAAGAGACAGAAGATCAGTGGGAAGATAAGAAAGATATAGAGGGCATTCTGCTGGAGAAGGCAGAATGTAAATGAAATCATTTATACATTTAGAAGGTTGTATCTCAACACCCTGTCAAATACCTGGGTTCATATTTTTATTGTTCTATTTATGACCAGTCTTTAGTAGCCTCATCAGTAAAGTAAGGGAAGTGGACTGAGTCCTTTCCTGGCCTATTATATTTCCTTTCCATATCTAATTCCAAAAATCGTGTGGATATGTATAATATTACCAGCTTAACCTGAGAGACATTATCCCAAACAGTGTGATTCTGGAGCATCTATTGTAATCTCAAGCTCAAGCTGAGAAGATGGGCTTATTTCAGAACTATTCTGGCTCTGGAAAATGACCAAGAATCACGATATAAAATTTCTGGTGTCAGTGCAAATGAGCACTGAGTCAAGTTTCATAGATTCAGATAGAAGGAATCTCAGAAATCATCTGGTCCATTCACTTCATTTTTAAAATGACCAAATTTAGGTCCAAGGAGATTAAATGATTTGCCCAAGGTCACAAAGAAAGGAAGGACACAAACTGAACTTGAATGCAGGTCTTCTGTCTTCAAATCAAAGCTTCCTCCTATCCTCCACTGCCCTGTAACATACTTACTGTATTGAATTGAGTTTGGTTTGCAAAAAAAAAAAATATGAAACTCTAGGTCATTCAAGGTCAAACTGGCCTTCCCGGCCTTGCCTACATATAAGCTTCAGTTTTCCTTAAACTAGTGTACCCTCATGAGAGTTTAGAAAACATCTGACTCCACCGGAATTCTATGCTGCCTGACACTAAAAGCTCATTTAATGCAGATATAATTATGCAAATAAAACTGCTTTTTTAAAATGAAGCTGCTTTTAAACTTATCACTCTGAACTCAGGAACTCATATATTGTAAGGAAGACCTTTTAACTACTTCAACAAATGATATAAATAAAATTATAAAATAATCAGCCCACTGTTGCAAACTACATGTTTCAGGCACTAATGGGAAACCTTTTGAGGTTCACCCATTGTT
This sequence comes from Myrmecobius fasciatus, assembly GCA_023553655.1. Lineage (NCBI taxonomy): Eukaryota > Metazoa > Chordata > Mammalia > Dasyuromorphia > Myrmecobiidae > Myrmecobius > Myrmecobius fasciatus. The sequence goes on from JAJPUD010008048.1 coordinate 69,975, forward strand.
AATTATCATTTCAGACTCTAATCTCTGCAATAGATAGATTGAGGTGAAATGTTAATAGCTTTATGTTTTATAAAGTTACTACTTACAAAATGGAATACTCTTATGAATTTGGCAGACAGGCTGGCAAGAAAGCTAGTCTCTTTAAATCTTCATTACATTTTCTCATTTGATCAATAATTTAGCTCTTTAATATAATCTTTTTATCTCATGTAATGTAAATATGCATGCTTTTTTTTTCTTTTCATTGTTTTAAAAGGATTAAGATCTATCAAAAATCTAGGCATAGATTTCTAATTCCATGAAGCTCAACTTCTTTCCCATTAGCATTTTTTACAGCTACTATTGTAACTGGAGGTTCCCATTTACCAGATGTAAAATTGTACTCCCGTATAAGGAAGCATTTCCAGGTTTAAGTTAAAAGCCTAAATGTCTTAACTTTAGTTTATTTAAGGAAGTTTACCTTCCCAAAAATTTTATAGATTGCTCTTGCAAGAGAATCACGAAGTATTCTTAGTATCTAATTTCCTTTCTTCTTTTCCTTTTCTCCTTTTCTTCCCCCTTTCCCATTAGCTCCCTTTAAACGATGTACATAATAAAATAAAGTGCAAATAACATAACTAAGCTGGGCCAAGGGGGTGGTAAATAGAAGAATTCAGAAGAAAATCATTGGGGAAAATTTTCTTCCTATACATTGAATACATACATATATATATATATATATATATATATATATACAAAATCCTTGACTACAATAAAAGAAAGTAGATGGAAGATAGATTCTCTTTGTTTTTAGAGGTTTTGAAAAATTAAATTCTTAGTAGTTTCTTATCTTCTTTTAGAATAAAGTTTCATGCAACTTTCCTACATTAGATTTAATAATAGATAATGTTGAGAAAATTCCTTTAGAGTCCAAGGAAAATCTCATCTGTCAGCAGATTGAAGACAGATGCTTGACTGGAGATCGAATATACTAAATAGCCAAATTGTAAGGATAAAAGACTTATTTATTAGCATGCTAAATAAGATTGTTTAAAATAGTAGTGGTTTTAGTTTCTTAGGGTGCAAGTTTGGCTTTTATTGCTTTTTAGGCACAGAGTCTACAGTTAACTACGGCATTCTGCAGAAGGGAAATGATGGGAAGTATGTAAGCCTTGGAATCACTCTAAAAGTCAAGTTTGGTCTTCTGGGAAAATGCATTTCTCTGTAGTAGCCTTATCAGATTTCTACTGTAATGCTCAGAGAGAAACTGAGGCAGTACTACAGATTGGAGACTATTAATATTTTATTGATATTAATGGAGAGGTAAGACTAGTCGACTGAATAGGACTATTGTCTCAAAGTATTCAGTGATCTATTAAGGGGTATCAAGGATTTTATAAGACTTCGATGCTCAGGGGAACAAAGAACTCAAGGGACAGAAGAAGGGGTTGGGCACTGGGGCGATTGGAGTTCAAGGAAAGAACTATCAATTCAGTTCTGACAAGTTGGGGGTATAGAGAAAGGATCATAAATTCTGATAGGTTTGGGAAGAAGCTAGGAGACATTAAGTATGGGGCCATAAAGATAAGGGGTATATGTAGGTGTTTGAGATGGGCCATCTGGAGGTTTTATGACTCTTTGGAATGCTAACTCTGTAGCCCAATTATTCCTGATGCTCAGAACAGGGTGGGGGGTTGCTATTGAGGCAGAATAATTTAAGAGAAACTGAGGCAGAGAAATTGAAGGAAACTGAGACATGGGAACCGTGGCACAACATTACTGTTGGTAATAAATCTCAAAGATGATAGAGGGCTCCTTAAAGATGAATTCAGTCTTGGTCATCCTGTTGTTGCTAATAAATAAAACAGGCCTATTTTTTTTCGGCTTTAAAGATTACCTTTTCTGAGAAGATACTTTTCCTCAGATTCATAGTGGTCATAGTAGTCCTATTTCATGTTAATGTAATAGCTAGCATTTAGCATTGGGTTTTGCAAAGCACTTTACTTGTGATCTCATTTGATCAATTCTAGTTTGAATTTGTTTTTTAAATACTGTATCATTTGTCCTCAAAGACTTCTGATTGCCATTTTCAATATTTCCCCTGAAATTCAATTTGTAATTGAATAATTGTATCAATTTTTTTACTCAATCAACTAACATTTATTAAGCATGTACTGTGTACTAGGTATGATATTATGCTAGCATATAAAAAGCTAAACTTGGAGTCAGAAAGAACTGTAGTGTCTGTAAATATGCATACATATGTATATATTTATATAGGAATATATAGTATATGTAGATTGATACATATATTGTGTATAAAACTAGCTAAATCTACTTATCTAACTAGCTACTTCTGTTGGAAGAACTAATGTTTAGAGAGAAGTATACATGAGAAAATATGTTAGTTCTGGGTTTGATATCAAACGATGTGGATTCACATCCCAGCTTTGCTATTTAGCTGCTTTGGGCAAAACACTGTCCTTAGACCTCAGTTAACTCATATGGAAATCCAGGAAGATTTGACATCTGTGATCCTCTCAAACCTTTGATTCTATGATTTTGGTTCTCTCAAGAAACAACTATGAAAATCTAACACTTTTCAATTATTCAATAAACATTTATTAAGCACATATTATGTTTCAAGCACTGTGCTAAACTCTGAAGACACAAAATGAATAAAAAAAAAGTTCCTGCCCTCAAAGAATTCAATGTCAAATGGGGAAGACAGGATGCCAACAAATATAACAAGAGACATACAAAATAGGAACTAATTAAAAGAGAGAGGTCCTTGGAATTAAGAGGAATTAAGGAAGGCTTCCTGTAAGAGATAGGATTTTAGTTGGTACTCATAGCAAGCCAGAAAGGAGGAGAGAGAGAGCATTAGAGGCATAAGTGACTGACAGAGAGAACCCCCAGATCTCAAAGATGCCCTGTCTTATTCATGGAACAGGAAGCCAGGATCACTAGATTGAAGAGTACATTTGGGGGAAGTAAAGTATAAGAAGATTGGAAAGTTAGAAAGATGTTATGAAGTTATGACAGGCTTTGAGTGACAGAGAATTTTGTATTTGTTCCTCAAGACAATAAGAAACCCCTGGAGTTTATTGAGTGGGGGAGGGGAGTTGACATAATCAGATTTCCATTTTAGGAAAATCCCTTTAGTGGATGAATGGAGGTTGAATGGAAAGGGAAAGAGACAAGATAGGCAGACAGATACACCAGCAGCTACTGCAATAATCAACCTGTAATAGAGTGGTAGTAATGTAAGAGAAAAACAAAAATATTTAAGAAATGCTGCAAAAGTTAATTTGGTAGGCTTTAGAAACAGCTTTAATAGAGTGGTGAAAGCTAGTGAGGAGTACAGGATGACCTCTGCATTTTGAGCCTGAAGGATTGGGTACAAGTTGTTATCCTCTGAAATAATAAGGAAAGTAGAAGGAAGGAAGAGTGAGTTCTGTATAAAATGTTGTGTGTGTGTGTTTGTGTATGTGCGTGCTGTATGTGTATGCATGTGTATGTGAAAGGTGGAGTGGATATATAACTACTGGGATAAGGAAAAGCTTCCTAGTGATTAGGAAGTGATATTAACAGTTTCAACTTTCAGTTCTCTCTGCCAATCAAGACCTAAAAGATTGCTTCAATATATTTTGTGAAAAAATATAGTTTAATTTGCATGAAGGAAAGGGTTAGATTATTATTCCCAGAAAATTTACCAAATAAAGTACAAATTGTTTTATCTAAAATTCAAACTATTTTCTGAATATATTTCTTATTTTTCCATCTCCATGCCTTTGCTCATGCCATTCCCTGTGGTTAAAATATCTTCTCTCCCTTTCTACTTCTGATATACCTATACTTTATGATCTAGATCAAATGACATTTCATTGTGAAGCTTTTTCAAATTTGAATCAAATGATTTTTCCCTTTTCAATTTTTGAAGCATTTTGGCTTATTCTCATTCATTTGGCATGACATTTATTGTGTACCTAATATTTTTTCTTTTAAGAGTATAAACTCCTTGAACATAAGACTTATATTTTACTCATTACTGGGCTCTCTTAGTGTCTAACACTGTCTTGTACATAATTGGTTTCTAATAAATGTTTGTTGATTGAGTGAATGAACAGATGACTTATTACTTGTGAGAAGTAATTCACATAGAAAATTGTACTAGTCAAATATAAAGATGAGGAGAGAGGTAGGTGGCAATAAAACAAGCCCATCTAGGGAAATTTAGACTTAGACATCTAGGAAAGTCCATAATGTCAAACAAAGATAAGGGTCTAAACATGAGAATGTGGCGAAGAGCCTGTTATTCTTAGGATAGATATGAACACATACATGAATGCACAAACCAAGTTCAAGACACAAAATATCTATCTAAGTAGGAGTAGAGCTCACAACTGACAATCTATATCAGAAAGTTTTGTAACAATACAGTGATGACTTATGGAAAAGAATTTGCTCAGCCGAATTAGGGTATCAAATAGGAAATCTAATTAAGAAAGATACTGAAGTTTTAGAAAGGTAGCCCAATTATTGGAGAAATATAGGCATGTGAGAGGGACTTAGTCATAGGGAAACCATTATATAAGGAAAGAGTTCTATTGCTAGGAAAATGAGTTAAAGAAATAAGAGAAGTATTTTATTTACTATGAACCCATAAGCTATTAAGTTAGGACCTCTTGTCAAGAAATATCATTGGTTACAGTTTAGGCCAAGGCTTGGGCAGTAGATGGGAAATAAGTAGAATTCACCTAGATTATTTTCCTAAGGTCAGAAACCTACTTGGGTCTCAGTGCTTTTATTAGTGTTTTCAGTTCTAGAACAGTTTCACTATGGCTTGATATGAAAATTTAATATTCTAACTTCAGACAGTGTTAACATGATTTGTATTTGTTGTTGTTTAGTTGTTTCATTCTTGCCAAAGTCTTTGTGACCCTCATTTGGTATTTCCTTGACAGAGACACTGGAGTAGTTTATCATTTCCTTCTCCAGTTCATTTCCCATATGAAGAAACTGAGGCAAATAGGGCTAAGTATCTTGCCCAGAGTCATACAGTTAATAAGTGTTTGAGGTCAAATTTGAACTCAAGCCTTCCTGACTCAAAGCCCAGCAGTCTATTACCTATGCCACCTAGCTGCCTATTTATCTAATTAGCTTCTCATAAATCCTTGTACTACTCTCCAGTATTTAGGAAGGGAATGGAGAAGAATTGAAGAACATAAGCTTACGTCCTTGACAAAGTTGGGAGCTACTAAGGGGGCTACTAGATTACAACACGTATGAGGAGAGTATAGTAAAAATTATTTATTTAGTTAATTTTTGTTTTTTACTATTACAATGAATGAGGAGATTCTTTACCTCAATTGTCTTAAAAACTGAATGGGTGGATCCTCAGTCAAACTGAGACTTGTTGAAGACCTTAGCTTAAAAAGGCCAAGGTTTCCCATTTAATCCAGAGCCATCTCCAGTCATCCAGTGAGCTCTGGAGGGGAAAGTGAAGCAGGTGACCTTGCATAACCCTCCCTTACTTAAATCCAATTCACTTTCATGTCATGGAATCACTTCCTTGATGTCATGGTCCTTCTTGAAAATGAAAAACAAGGAACAACAGGAAGGGAATGTGACTTCCCATTTTGTTATTCGCTGGTACATGACTATTCCAGTGTTTGAGGTCTAAATTGTTCCTTTGCTATTACCTGTTTTTTTTTAATTTTTTTAGATTCTCTCAACTTCTTTAGAAACAAAAAATCCTTCTAAAACTATGAGCTGTTGAGTACATCCATTTGTCTGTAGTATCTCTTTATTTCTTTCCTTCTAAGAATAGAGGTTATATTGTCATAATCTGATTTCTCTATTCCTTTTTTTCCAAATGATCTCACTTGACTTTTAAAATTATATGTATGTGTGTGTGTGTGTGTGTGTGTAATCTCAGGGCCAAAGCCCATTGGTATGAAAATCCTTTCTTATTAGTGAAGATGAATGCCCTGCCCTGCATATGAAGTGAGGTAGAACTGTTAAGAATCCAAGAACTCCAGCCTTCCTTAGGCCCCTTTCAGACACTGTCAGATTAATCTAGGTTTGGAATTTGCATTTCAACAGGCATGGTCTTAAAGCGGATGGATACAAGTTTATTACTGCTCAGAATCTTGATTTAAATAAGACATAAGAGAAGAGAAAACTCATAGCACAAAAGTAATATTCAATTAACAAACACAGTGGCCACTATAACAAACAAACAAACAAACAACATACAACATACATCATCACCACTTCAAGGAAGTATCAATATCTGAATTCCTTGGCTGGGAATGCTCATGGTCACAGCTAGTAAGAGTCTCTAGTGGGAGCCATTGGTGGGCAAGTTTGTACAAGACTTCCTAACTAATCATCAAAGTCCTTTTTTACTAAGGGGTAATTATAGGTTAAGAACAAAGAAGGCACTACATTAAGTAGTCTTATTTAATACATGACTCTTGAGATGTAGCAACCTCCCAGGTATAGGATGCTCAATCACAAGAGGCCCAACAAGAAGAGTATTTGCCCAATCCTTTAGGGAGATTTTGCTTACTCTCAGAACTGACAGGTTTCCAGGTAAACACAGGTCTGCCATAAAGGATACTCATTAATTAAGGCACCAGAAAAGTGACCAACCCATTTTGTGCTTCCTGAGATTATATCAGATAACTGAGAGCACATTCCAAAGATTTCAACAAACAAATTTATACAAAGGCATGCCTGAGACTCATTGAGATTCCTCACTAGGATTCCTTACAAAACACTTCAAGCCTCAAGTCTTCTTCAGGACTTATTAATCAACAAGTTGCTTTGAACTCTTCTGGCTTCTATCTTCAAGAGGGAAAATGCATGGAGCAGGCTGAAAGTAAAAGACTCTGGAAAGACATGAGAAGAACTAGAAGGCACCATTATGTCCCTATTGCCAGCTTGCTATGTTAGAGATGGGAAAATATCCCCTTAGGTGAGATTCAGGATTCTCCCTCTTTTTATAGTTGAGCTGTTATATTTCTTCCAATGGAAAAGTTATTTCACTCTGGTAATGAACTGGCAATAGCTTGGGATCCTCCTTCTCCCCAGTAATTGAAATAGTGGTTAGAAGCTAGCTTGAACATAATCACATCCCTTAGAATAAAAATATATGTCAGAAGATAGATATAATTTTAGCTTGGTATCATTTCTCTTTCTCTCCCTCTATCTCTTTCTGTATGTATCTCTGTTTCTGTCTCTCTGTGTCTCTGTCTCTCTTTTTCTCTTTATGTCTGTCCGTCTGTCTCTGTCTCTGTCTATCTCTGTCTCTGTCTCTCTCTCTCTCTCTGCCTTCCACCTCTTGTTTTTCCTCCTGGCATAGTTTAAAGTTTTCCTTGAAAAAGGATGGGGGGAGAAGAGGCTAGACATGGCTGTTCTGCCTTCTTTCAAGCTACAAAATAATGCCCCCACACTAGATATTGTATTCTTTCTATATGTGGAAGACCTGATTATATAGAGGAGTTGAAGATTTCATTTTAAAACAAAGCTAAGGAGGTAACATCAGGTTTTTCTTCTTTTATATATGATTTTTGCAAACTCTTTCCCCCTCCACTTAACATGTATTTTTCTCTTTTTTTCTTCCTAACTGAAAAGAAAAAGAAAAACTTTAAGACAAACATCAATAAAAAACATATCCCCACAATGACTACTATATAAAACTTGAAGAGTCTGCTTTTTTTTCTTGTCTGAACATTTTCAAATACTATATTAATGTATATTTATTCAGTTACTCATTGCTTCCCTCACCATCTACTGAGGTGGAACAACTGTTCCTCTCTTCTTCTGACTAGAAGTATCTAATTTAACACAATGACAAAAGAGTATTTTTGTTGTTAACTGGGGATAGATGAAAACTGGAAGAAGGCATATGATTATGGATGACATTTCCCATGGGGCTTGAAACGTCAAGGGCAAGCTTTATGATTGTTTCTAGACCTTCAGTTCTCCTAGTGGATAAATGTCTGTAACACAGGGTAAATATATTATGAAGATGATAGAGAAGTATATATGGATTAGATTTTGCTCTATCTTTCTAACCATTTCTGTTATCCTTATTGCATAATAATCCTTTATTAAAAACACATATCACAAGAATCAAAGCTCCAAAACTTCCAGTAAGCTTTCTCATTACCTGAAAATGTAATCCCAAATCAGATGACTTACCCTTGTTACACAATACATTGTAAAATGTTTACCCTTGTCCAAACCCTATTACAAGCCTCAAAAAAGTATCTATATTGCATTTAAAGCATTACAATTAAAAGGCATGTCTCCTTATTAGTTATTTAAGTTTCTTTTCATGACTTAGATGCCACTTGTATTTATGAGACAACTTCTGAATTTTATGCAAACTGGATTTATAGCTTGGATGTAGCACTGTTGCCTTGGCTCTGAAAAAAATTAAAAATTCATATATATACATATATAAACACACATGCACATATATAAATTTATAACATGTTACATCTTTAGTATACATTATATTTTACTATATATTATTATGTGTGATATATATTTGTAAATACATTTGTTAAAATTAAATAAAATTATTAATGTGATTGTTTCCAGTGCATACCGACATATGTGTCCAAGCCTGTGGTTGCAATATAATATGCATATAATTGCATAATTGTTTGCTTTAAATTTAATTTTACAATTGACAAGGAACTTTAGATATGTTGACTTGTTGAATTCTCACAATTCAGTGAGGTAGATGTTATTATCATTTACATTTTACAGAAGAGGAAACTGAGGCTAAAAAAGTTAGTCACTTAACTTCATTCATATAGTTAATCTGAGGCAGTATTTGAACTCAGGCCTTTATTATTGCTGCTTACTTTTTCCCAAAGATTATATTGTTTGTTACTAATAAATGAGATACAACAGAAATAAAGATAGTCACATTCCATCCGACATCTTGAAACTTTTTATATATAAATTTTTAGGTTTATCTACAATCCAAATTGTGTTTGTGTAGTTTTCTAAATATAGGTACATCATCTTTGACCCCTTCCCTTTGCTTTTTTCTAAAAATAAATAAATAAACACACCTGTCTTGATTCATTCTTAGATATGTAGAGGAATGAGAGTATCTCTGTGATCCTTTAGAGGTAATTTTAGTGTTAGGATTTCACTCATAAATTATTTGTGCTATATGTATAACATGCCCTTGGTTGGAGTTTAGGATGATGATGTTATTAAGTATAATAAACATATGTATATAGAAGGAATTGGAGGATAAGAGTGGAGGGCTATCTTATCTTACTGATTATTTGAGGTTGTGACACAAATATTTAAATGTCAGTAAGTTAAACCCAACAAGCTATCAAAGAAAAAAGTGGAAATCATGATGCAAGCTCAATTGAACTTAGGAACATGGCTGATACCATAAGACTAGGCTTTGTGAGAGAATGCTTTTATTATACTGATTTCTCCAAGGTAGATGCCCTTATCATGCCTAAATTCATTTCACCTGTCTTAATATCAGTTTCACTCTATTGACCTTTAATAGGTCTGAATCTTGCATTTGATGCTTCAATAAATATTGGTTAAATTTAACTGATTTAAGCATAACAACAGTTACTCCATATTAATGTAATTGCATCATGGTCTAAACAAAGACCTATTACTACCAAGTAATACATGGACACAATCCTAGGCAGAAAGACCTGATTTCTAGTACAGCCTTAGATACTTAACAATTGTGTACCTCTGGGCAAGTCACTTAAACTTTGCTTAACATTTACAACCCAGGTCTGTTGTGAAAATCAAATGAGATATTTGATAACACATTTAGCATAGGGCATTGTTTAAAGTAGGTGCCAAATAAAGGGTTTTTTTTTTCACTTCTTGCCAAAATGCTGCACTTTTCACTATGTCCATGACTCCATTTACCTAATCTTTCTTTTCTTTTACCATGCATAACATTTGTTGTTAAAAATGATGATTTTGAAGATCTCTGTTTTTTAGCTTTAAGCAGGCTTCTATTCATAAACAAAAGAGTAAATTCAGAAATTGTACATAGGGTATAAAAACTAGGGTGCTACCAAAAAATCAGCTCAATGTTTCTTAAACTTCATTAATCTACTCTTGTTGAGGGGTTCTTAATCTAGTTTCCATGAACATATATTAAATTTTGTGACAACAATTTTGACAACAACAATAGAATTGGTTTCTTAAAATGTTTTGTAATATATTCTATTTTATGTATTGAAAAATCTTATTCTGAGAAATGGTCTTAAGGCTCCATCAGATTTGCAAGAGGGTCCAGGATACAGGAAAAGGTAAGAACCCTTGCCTTAATCTAACTAGTTTGTATAATAAAGCACTCTCAATTACCTTACCTTGATGGAATCAACTGTTTCTGCCCACTCCTTAGGAGGCTATTTATCTATTATCTTACAGAATGTTTAGTTTAGTTTAGTTTTCCTCCTGAGCACATGTACTGGCTTTGGTTTTGCCCTAATTTTCAAATCACTGATTTTAGCATAATATTTTTGCTTAGAAATGTCTGCTACTGAGGTAGTACAATGAAATGGGAGAAAAAAAGACTGAATTTCAGATAAAAAAAACCAAGTTTTACGATTTTTCTTGCATAACAATGATAAGTTTGGAAATATGTATACATATATTTGATTTGCCAAATATTTTAACATAATTAACACGTAGTGGATATCCTGCCATCTAGGGGAGAGGTGGGGAGTTGGGGGGAAAAATCTGTAACAGAAAGCTATGTAAGGGTTAATGTTGAAGAATTACACATACATATGTTTTGCAAATAAAATAAAATTTAAAAAAAACCCGAGTTTGAATACTTGTTGCTCTTTACTGCCCAAGTGAGTCTACACAAAACACTAGGATTTGGTTTTGTTATTTACCAAAATTTGGGGGGATCCTGAGCTGATCAATTAGAGATACAGTTATGTCACACACAAACCTCTGACTCCTAATTATGTTATTGCTATCTTCTTTAAGTAAGGGAACATGATAAAACATACATAAATTGAACAGATGATTAAAAAAAGTAGACTTTTTAAAAAGTTCCTTTCCTTTATAAAGGGTGATATTAGTACTTTCTAAAAGGTTTAGTTCTTATAATTCTACTTAATCAATAAGCATTTAAGTCCTTACTAGTATGTCAGGTACTATGTGAAGAGTTGGACATACAAAGAAAAGCAAAATAACAATAAAACCAAAAACCAAACCAAAACAATGCCCCCCCCCCCCAGAGATCTCTATCCCCAGTGATTACATATTTTAATAGGGAAGACAACATGAATAACTAAATGCAAACTATATGTATATGTGTATACCCATATACATACCAATAATGTATATATGTATATGCACATATATATTTGTATGTAAATATATAGGCGGTTACACACCTACACACACACACACACACACAGATAGAAATTCTAAGTCAAAATGTCTTGTGCTTTGCTGTTTTTCATAGCAGTGTTTCAATTTCTGGAAAATAGAAGGAGAAAAAATGTTTCCATTTCAGGTCAAATTTTACATTGTAAGGCTCAAAAATCACTGCAGATGGTGACTGCAAGATGAAATTAAAAGCCACTTGCTCTTAGGAAGGAAAACTATGACAAATTTGTACAGTATACTAAAAAGCAGAGATATCACTTTCCCAAATGTCTTTTATAGCAAAAGCTATGGTTTTTCCAGTAGAAATATATGACTGTGAGAATTGGACTATAAGGAAAAGTAAGAGCTGCAGAATCAACACTTTTGAATTGTGGTGCTAAAAGAGACTTTGTAGACTCCTTTGGACACCAGGGAGATGACATCCATCAAAGTTAAAGAAATTAATTCAGACTATTCATAGAAATGTCAAATACTGAAACCTAGTCTTCAATACTTTGGCTACATGATAAAAAAAAACATGGGACTCATTGGAAAAGACCCTGATGATGGAAACAATTGAAGACAAACGGCAAAGGGGGAAGAGCAGAAGATGAATGGATAGATAGTGCCATGGAAGCAATGAACATGAACTTGAACAGACTTTGGAGGATAGAAGAACATGTGTGTAATGGTCCATGGGATCACAGACACAACTGAATGACTGAATAACAAAAAGATATATAATAATAAGCCAATAAACAGTAGACTTAATTATTATTGTTTCATAAGACTATCTACAGTATTATTTAACTAATTCCTTTTGTTTCCCACTTAATTTCTTTTTTCTTTTTTTTTTTTTTTTTTTGCTTTTTGCTGAGGTAATGGGGTTAAGTGACTTGCCCAGAGTCACATAGCTAGGACATGTCTGAGACCAGATTTGAACTCAGGTCTTCCTGACTTCAGGGCTGGTGCTCTATCTACTATGCCACCTAGCTGCCCCCATTTTCCCACTTAATTTCTTAGGAAGTTTAAAGTTTAATGAAAATTCCAGTAAAATAACTAATAAAAATTAAAATAAATTTCATTTTATAAAAATAAAGGCAAGGCAAAGAAAAAAAATGAAGAAATTTTATAGATTCAATTTCTTTACTATTAAAGTCATACTCTGATACCTCATATATGGTCCTTAAGTAGACAGCTGGATAGATCATTTATTAAGTACTTAGAATGTGGGAGATGCTATCCTAAGTACTGGAGATACAAATCCAAGACAATAAAACAGTTCTTACTCTCACATTAATTTTTTTTCCACTTGAAAGAAAACAACACATAAAGGGATCTAAAAACTATAGGAGGTGAAGTGAAGGGAAAAAGAAGGTATCCATGGAGGAATGGGTAAGTCTGGAAACTGAAAACAGAGGAAGAAGAAGAGTGAAAGAGTAAAGATTAACATTTCATCAAATGGAAGAATAGTCAGCCTTCTTTAGACAGTATCATATTTGTTAATGTCTCTGAAAAATAGATGTGTAAAAATGGATATAACATTTTGCATAAATAATGATAAATAAATAGATCCACATAAAAATGGATATAATAGTGTAGAACACTATTAGGATGATGAAGACTATGGAGTTAAGAATTCAGATTAAAGAAGACAATAAATTCTGTCTTGAAATATTTGAAAAGCTGTCACATGGAAAATAAGTTAGATTTTTAGTATCTGGACTTGCATTTATGTTTTAAAAAGTCAGGATTTTTTTCAATATAAAGAGGGAAAAACTTCTTTGCAACTAGAATTGTACAAAAGTGAAAAGAGCTGCTCAATATGGGATTCCCCTTACCAGAGATCTTCAAGTGGAGGCTGGAAAATAATTTGTTTGGAAAGATTTTAAAGGATATTACTGTTCAGGCATGGGATTATTTTTGAGGTTGATGACCTCTGAGGTCTGTTCAAACTCAAAGATTTTGTGATACTGTAAAATTGGGCTTCTTGATTGAAATTGGGCTTCTTGCTTGCTTTCTTGGATCTTCATACTCCTTCAAACAAAAATTGCATTAATAGAACCCATGTTGTACTATTAGTTCATATTAAGCCTATAACCAGCTAAACTCCAAAGGTATTTTTCATATGAATGTTAATGTTTTCCATTAAGAAAACCAATACTCGCCTATCCTGTATTTCTATTATTTATTTTTCAACAAAAGTGTAAAACTTTTAAGTGTTGAGTGTCATTCCCATGTTTAGTTCTTTGAAAATCTTGATTCTGTCTTCTACCATATCAGTTGTTCTTTCTGCTTTTAAGTCATTTGAAAATTCAATAAGTATACCTTCCATGTCTTCATCTGAGACACTGATGATTACATTGAACAGGAGAATGTCAAATCAGTCCTTTGTGGTATGGCACTAGAGATCTCTTTCCATTTTGACAATAATCCATTAATCAAAACAATTTTGGTATAGTTGTTGAATAAGCTGTGAGTAAATGAAGTGTCATCCCCACCACATTTTTAATCTTGTGTACCAGGGAGTCATGAGACTTTTGTCAAATGCTTTTTTTGAAACTAAGACACAATATATTCAAAGCATACTTCTTATGTATCAATCAAGGAGAGACTGTTTTACTTTGTATCTTTTAGCAACTAATTTTTCCTGAAGAAACTTGCAGATGCTTAAAAATGTTGAGTTAAATTAAAATAAATAGAAAGAAGGAAAAAATATCACAAATGTAAAGTAATCTTCATTAGAATGCAGACATCATATTGGTGGATATTCTTTCACCCTTTGCATTTGTATCCCCAGGGTTCTAGCATAGTGCTTGGCACAAAGTAGATTTTAACAAAGGCCTGTTAATTGTGCGAAATATAGTTTTTATTTTCCACAAAGTATTTCAGAATTGAGATGTTTTTACAAATGGTGTTACAGATCAACTGATATTGTAAAATACGAAAGAAACAAGTCCCTAATGTAGAAATCCAACATAAGAGATTTCATAATAGTATTTATCATGATTATGTAGATGTCAGTGGTAAGAGCAGATTCACAATGGAATCAAATAAACAAGCACAAAAGTAAAGTGGAAAATTGAAGTGTTAAGTGCGTGTAATAATTAAGTATTTTTTAAAAACATTATATTGTCTCTTTGGATAGATAGTGCTCATTAAAATTCAGCATAAATATTTTTCCAACTCTCTACTTTCCTTAACAATATTGTATTGATATTCATGGATTATTTAGGAAGAGAAAGATAATGGCTATCTATTTTGGAATACTCATCTTCATTCTAAACATTCCATCTGTCTAACTATATTTACACTGTGTAAGACACCTGTTTTTATTTTCATGGGACCAATCCAGCTCAAAAGTCACAGCTGGTAGCAGTCTGAATGGATGTTGGATACTAGTTCTTTGGCAAGGACAGACGGCTTTCAAAAACACCTTCATAGTTTTCTTTAGCATTTCCTTCAGAGAGTTTGGACAGGCATATAAGAATGACATTTAGGCACAAAACCAACTTGTTATAATATATGAATTAAGATGGGCTTGTCAAAGTCGCATATTTGAGATGAATGGGTTAAAAAAAGATAAAATCAGTAGTAAATAAGGTAGTGATATAGTTGCAATGCAATGAGATCTAAACTTAAAGACCTAGACATGAACTCAAACCACTGCTTGAACATTTATTAGCAGCAAGTCACTTATCATTTAAGAGATTTAGTTTCCTTAACTGTAGAATAGGGATCTTGGATTTAGTGAATTGAAAAGTCACTTTCAGTTCTAAATAGAAATTCCTATTGTTCTGACACATTACATCTCCAGGGTTCATATTGTAAAGCTCTCATTCAATTCAATCCAAAGAAGAGTAAATGTCAACTATGTACAAGAAAATGTACAAAGCAGGTTTTTGGAAATAGTGACTCTCCTAGACTATAAGCTCTTTGAGGACAAGAGCTATTATTTATTTTTTCTTTGTGTCTTTAACACAATAATGTCTGGATTAAAGTAAATGTTTAATAAAGATTGATTGATCCATCCATCTCTCCCATTCCCCTATTACTAATAAATATTCTTTCTTTTCATTTTGCTTGTCTGTCCACTGACCCCATATTATTTTCTCATGTCATCAGTCCTCTTCCAATCTTACTTATATCTCTACCCAGATGGATTCTACAGTCAATTATTTTAGTGATACTGTCTCAGTCACCCTAAATATCATTTAAAAGAAAAAACATTTTTGATATGTATACTTGACATGTATTCTCTACTTCTTGACAGATATCTCTAAAAAGATTTTAATTTTTTTACCCAAATATGTATTTTAACACACCCACTGTCTGAAAGCAGAATGTTGGCAACCTGAATAGTTCTATGTATTCTTATTCTCTCTCTTGATTATGGGGGGGGGGGAAGATGAGAGAAAATATAGGTTAATTTAGCAATATATTGAAACAGAAGGAAAAATTATTTAGCAATTAATGCTCTATCCTTTTTCAACCATCTTAAAAAAAAAAACAGCCTTGTGCCATGTTTTTTGTTGAAAATGGGGAAAGGGAGAGTGTGCTTTTCTCTCTCTTTGTGTTGAAGAACCCTATTTTGAAATCTCTTTTATATAGGAGGGAGATAAAGATGACTCTATACAAACCCTAAAAGAAACTGGAGGACTGGTAGCAGTGATCTTCTCTAATTGCTTGTATATCTTGTTCCCTTTTCTTAAAGTACTCCAGAATATGAGGTTTTTACAAATCAAATCAAATCTCTGAGCTAAGATTCAATTGCTTTGTGCTGTCACCCCATATTGTTTCATTACAACTGTGCTACCTTGACCTTCTGCTTCAAACCAAATGTGTCCAAAACTAAAATCAACATCTTTGCTCAGCTAAAATCCATTTATTTCTGTTCCTAACTTTCCTAACCTTTCATAACATTCTGAGAATGGCACAGATATTCTCTAAATCATTTATACTTAAAACCTTGGTATCATTTTGCAATTCTCCTTTTCCCTTCTCCTCCCACCCAATCCACTGGCAGTCTTGTTTTTAAAATTCTTATTCATATCTATCATGTTTTTGTTATCTGTCATATGAATTACTAGAATCACTCCCTAAGATTTCTAATCTTTCCATTTTCCAATTCTCCCTAGAAAGCATTCTGTTTGATCAAGTTTTTTTTTCTTATGCATACTTCTGATCATACTATTCAAAAAAAAACTTCATAACTTTCTAATGTCTGCCAAACTACAAAAATTTTAAATTGGCACTCAAAATTATAATTTGACTCTAACTTGTCCAGCTTTCATTGACACTACTCAGTTAAAGTGACATATCCCTGAGCCAAACTAAAAAATTCACTTTTCCTTTGCCCATTTCATTTGTTCACATCATTTCCTTTGATTGGAACACTCTCCCTGTGATTTTTCATCTACAAAAATTGTAATTTCTTTTTAAATTTTATTTTCAATTCCAAATTTTCTCCTTTCCATCCATTTCCAAGAAATACAGTATTTATTATACAAATGAAGTCATGCAAAAATATTTTTGCCTTAGCCATATTCAGAAAAAAATAAGTTTCAATATGCACTCTAAGCCCACTAGTTCTCTATCTGAAGATGGATAGTATTTTTTCACAGTTTGGAATTGTGGATAATTGTATTGATTAAAATTTATGAAGTCTTTCACAGTTGATTATTTTTAGAATATTGATGCCATTATCTGAACTGTTTTGTTGGTTTTACTCCCTTTGCTTTTTATCAGTAATATATGTCTTCTCATCATAATCTTAGCAATCTTTCAGAAATCAACTAAAATGTGAAAACCATGAATGCATACTTCACATGTTATTACTTACTTAAGGGCAACAAAAATATTTTTCCATGAGATATTTGGTAATCTTACCTTATAGTGATTATAAATAAAATGAAGGGTCATGAAGAAAAATTCAATGTGTGATAGATAATAAGTCTTGCACAGTATGGGTATGTAAATCCTAAACAGAAATTTACAAAATCCTTCAAATCAAGGCAGCAGACATTGTGACACACTATTATTATAACATCAAAAACCAGAAAAGGGTGGGGAAAATTCTGTTGGAAAATATGGCTATTAAAAACTGAAAGAAATCAAAGGCTTATAGATTATACAGATATTTCACCATCTAGATCACAGATGTTTTCCATGAGAAATGTATTGGAAGGCAATGAATGCAGAGTGAAAAATATTTATTATCATCAAATATGAATCTGATAAAGTTTTAAAGAACAGAATTATAGTACTTTGCACGTAGTAAATGCTTAATAATTTTTTGGTGAAATAGAACTCACTCAAGTATTGTTAGTACGTAGTCAGATTATTGGCTTGTATCTTTTTCCTTTCATTGAAGAAGTGAGGAACTATGGTTCTGAGATATTGCATATATTTTCAAAAGACAATGGTTTGTTTAGGTATTTTTAAATTTTTGTTATAAAAATGGCTCATTAGGTAGGGGAGAGTAAAAATTAGATTTAAATGATTATAATATAAATTTTTTAAAAATTAACTAAAAAATTTGGCTGATAAAAGCAAATATCAAGATATACATCAAGTTAAAAAATAAATATGAAAAGTCACAGATCTGAGACACTTGTTTAAATAAGTGATGAACACCTCAAACCTGAGAAAAAACAAAGTAAGGTAATAATTATATCACAAATTCTTTTTTTTAACATTTTTAACATTTTTTATAATTTTTGAATTCCACATTTTCTCCTTCTCCCAACCTTTCCCCTCAACCCTTCACTGAGTAGACAAGAATATCAATTATATAAATGATATGCAAAAATATGCAAAAGATTTCCACATTAGTCATATTGCTCCCCTAAAAAAATAAAGTGAGAAAATTATACTTCAGTTTGCACTCAGAGTTCATTACTTCTTTCTGGCAGCGGATAGCATTTTTCATTATGGGTCCTTTGGAACTGTCTTGGATCATTGCCTTAATTAAAGTAACTAAGTCATTCAAAATTAAATTATCTTTATAATATTGCTGCTACAATGTTCCCTTAGTTCTGCTTAATTCTCTTTGTATCAGTTTATGTAAGTCTTCCCAGGTTTTTCTGAAACCATCCTGTTCATTATTTCTTATAGCACAATAGCACTATCACAATCATATCATACAACTTAATGAACCACTACATAGTTGATGGGCATTCCTTCACTTTTCAATTCTTTTCCATTACAAAAAAAATTGCTATGAATATTTCCTTTTCCCTTGATCTTTTTTGCGTACAGACCTGTTACTATTATTGCTGGGTCAAAAAATAAGTGCAATTTTATAGTTCTCTAGGCAGAGTTCCAGATTGTGAAGGTCATAATATTATAATCTGAAGGTATCTGTGATTATCTGAAGAAGTCTAATCTGAAGATTAGAGACTATCCTAAAATCTTTCAAAGTGTTATAGAGAGTAAATCAAATTTTTATATTATCCATTTCTCATAAAATCTTGTCAGTTTGACTAGTTAATAAAACTCAACATATTTCAAACTCATAACATTTCCTGCAATTCTGCAACTTCTCCAAACTTTCCAGTTGTTTTGTTTTGTTTTGTTTTTGCTGAGCCAATTAGGTTTAAGTGACTTGCCCAGGGTCACACAGCTAGGAAAGGTTCAGTGTCTGAGATCAGATTTGAAATCAGGTGCTCCTAACTTCAGAGCTGCTGCTCTATCCACTGTGGCACCTAGCTGCCCCTTATTTCTTTTGATGGAATTATCATCTTTCCAGAAAACTGGGCTAGAAACAACTCCCTTTTGATTTTTCTAGTTGTCAATTCCTGGCAATTCTATTTCCAATTTATATTTTAAACAGTTTCTTCTCTTCCCATTTACTGCCATCACTTTGGTTCAGGCCCTCCTTACTCTCCCCTTTGACTATTAACAACCTCTGAACTGGTCTCCCTACCTTCATTCTTTTCTATTGCTAATCCATTCTTCAAATAGCTGCCTAAATAAATTTTCTAATGCATAGGTCTAACCATGTAATTCTACTATTAAAATGCTCCATGGGCTTCCTATTACCTACAGTATAAAAATGCAAACTCCTAATTCTAACACTGAAAGCTGACCTGCAATCTACTTTTCCTGTTTTATTTCACACACTTTTCATTTATACTCTCTAGATTCTTGCCAAACTGGACTATTAGCTGATTCCCCAATCTCATGCTGCCCTCTCCTGCCTCCATGCATTTACACAGGCAGTTTCCCATGCTTAGAATTTATTCCCTTCACATCTTTATCTCTTGAGATCCTTCTCTTCCTTCAAGGTCAAGTAACCACTGCCTCCACAAAATCTTCTCTGGTGCACCCAGCTAAAAGTGATCTTTTTATAGACATTTTCTTAGTTTTCTATTTGTAGTTCTCCTTTGCTCTTACCATAACGTATTTTATACATTGCTTATTTGTCTGTATTCCCTTATTAAACTGTAATCTTTCTGTAGGCAGAGAGAATGTTATTTTTAATTTTTGCCTCCTCGACCTAGAATAGTACCTTGCAGACTTCAATATTTTCAAAAGAATTATGATCTCACTGATAGGGTTATTACCCAATCACCAGAGATGACAATCTCTGCAACCTGTTCAATTCTTGTCCGTGTTTTCCCACAGATTAGCCATAGTGAATCCATCTAAAAGGTTAGAGGTACTTCTCTGGGTCTTTTTTTTTTGCCTTTTGGTTCCCTAAATATAACCTCATTAACATAAAGAATTCATTCCCTAAATTGCCAACATCTAATAAGCTCATAAGTAAATACTCTCTGAGACTCTAAGCACTGAAATCACTTTACTGTGTTGATTTGAACTAATGATGATGATGATGGTGATTACTAAATGTATCATTTCACTGTATCCTCAGGTATATTTTGGAATAAATGAACTCTGAGGCTCTTTTCAAATTTAACATTTTATGAGTATATAAATGACAGAGCTGGTTAACATTTCATAGGCTTATTTGATTTGAAAATATATATCATTTTTTGTGAGAATTATTGCTTTGGAGTAATAATTTGTTAAAGCAGTTCCTGCTCCCTGAGTGAGATAGATAAGTGAAGCTTTCTCAAAAAGCCTATGAGACTAGACCTAAATCATGTCATCCCCATTCCCAGAGGTCTGCAGAGCGGGAAGATCAGGTATTGGGCCCAAATTGCACGAAGTCATGTGATCTCTAGGCCTAGAGGTCTCTAAAGGCCAAGACTTAGGTCAATGACAGGAAGTGATGTGAATCACAGGAAGCAGACATTGGTAGCCATTGGCCAATGATGGTTACTTCCTTTCAGTCTATTCAATGAAAAGGCTTCTGTCTTTTGCTATTTAACCAGCTTTACACTTACTGGCTTGTCAGGTAGGGCACATCTTAGGAGCTGAGATGGTTCCTAAGTGTGCTGGGATTCTCCCTGCAGGGACTAAATAAATGCTTTCTCTTTGCACCTGAAGATGTCTCTGATTAGTTAATTTGGGGACTCCAAAGTGGGGAGGGTACTTCTTTTATTTCCATTTTAAAGGGACCCTTCAGAGTGTATCTAGAGCAGGGGTGTCAACTTGATGCTGTATACACTCTAGAGTCCATCTTAACCATATTAAAATATCAAAAAGAAAAGTTTAACAAAAATAAAAAATAATACAATATAGGTAATGTTAACTTGTGATTTTCTGAGTCAACATATAAATGCAAGGATCTATTTCTATTTGAATTGGACATCACTGATGGAGTACTATATATTTGCAGATGTATTCAAATACATAGCCACAAATTATATTTAGGATCTCATCCTACTTTGGATTTATTTCTACTCTTTGGAAATCTTTTGCAAGACTTCAGAATAATTATTTTTCCCCCGCTTTATACACTTCAAGTATGTATTTTAGCCATGTTACATTTATGAAATTAATCAGCCCTATCTATTTAATATTTTTCTTTTTTTTGGAGGGATTTGACCTTGAATAGTCATTCTCAGGACTTAAGTGGCTTATTGCTGCTTATATGGAAAAAATAAAGCAAAATAACTCCTGCCCTAGGACTCTCAAAGTCTAACTTGGATGCAAAGTAAGTCTAATCTCCTTCTTTCCTCTAAATTTCTTTAGTTATGTGGTTAAAATAAAAGAAGGAATCCACCAAATTTTCCCCCATTATCAACAGCAAATTCAACAGCTACAGAAAGTTCCTGGTCCATAAAATTCAAAGCAGTTCAAGACATAAATATAACTCTGCTCATTATTTATTCAGAAACAGAAAGAAAATTCACAAGGGCCTACATCAAATTGCTATGGAAATGAGACTCATTGATTTCAAATACAGAGGGTCAGAAGGAGGTTTAACTATGTGGACCCTTTATTATGTTTTGTTGCTGTATGTTTTCAAGAATGGACCTGAATAAAGTAACAGAATTTCAAGGAAACATCAATTTGCAACAATATAATTGCTGATTATTACAAGTCAACTGTGCCTTAGTCTACACCATGAATTTGCAGAAATCTGTTTTGTGTATTTGCAGCACACATTTTTCTGAGGAATGCAACAATAGAAAAATAATTCAGTTAGGTTAATTTGGAGAACAGAATGGAAATTATAGATATCCACAAAGCTACTACAAATTATAAACTTGAGCATTCATTGTTCCATGAACTACCAGTTGCCAAGATTAACACAAAAGGACTTTGATGATTCAAACATACATATAATCCTGGTAGAATCTATCAGTATATTGTGCAGCAAGGAAGAGACCATCAGTGTTCATGGGAGCAAGTAGCACCTGAGCCAAATCTTCCAGGAAGGTAGGCATTCATAAAAGTATAAATAAGAAAGGAGTACATTTTGAATATATAAGACTGTTCAAATGCATAGTGGCAGAAAATGGATTGTTTAGTGCAAAAGACTTCCAGCAATCCATTTTGAATATGATATATGAAAGGTATAATCTGAATAGATGTAAAGGAAGGCTGTGGCCAGATTGTGAAGTTTTATGACTAGGTCTTTTTTTTTCCTCCTAGCTAATGACGTCCTCAGTTACTAGAGGGGGTTGGAAGATAGAGCCTTGTGTGGAGCAGTATGACCCACAAAAACAAGAGACTTTGAGAGTAAGAAAAAGCAAAAAGGGTTTATTATAATCTTGCGACAAAGGGCATCACCCATCTGACAAGGTGTTTGTCAAAAGGAGTGCAAAGTAAAAACTGCAAAACGCAAAATTAAAAAGCCTGAATTCAGAAGCCCTCACCATCTGGCCTTTTCTTCCATTGTTAGGAGGAATCTGGGTTCACATTCCAATAGCAGAATTTTTTTTCTTAATTTTAATTTGTTTTAATTTTTTTTAAATTTTTTTATTAAAGCTTTTTATTTGTATAACATATGTATGGGTAGTTCCCCAGCATTGATCTTTACAAAGCTTTCCATTACAAATTTTACCCCCAGTCCCCTCCCCTCCCCTAGACAGCAGGAAGTCCACTACATGTTAATAATGTTGAAGTACTTGACAAGTTGTGCAAGAAAAATCCTATCTACAAGAAAAAAAAAGAACATCAAAGAAAGGAAACACAATGCAAGCAAACATCAATAGGGAGCATAAAATATTATGTTGTAGTCCATATTTCATATCCCTCTCTCTGGGTGTATATGGTTTTCTTCACTGAACAAATGGAACTGGTTTGAGACAATTCTTTGTTGCAGAGAGCCATGTCCATCAGCATTGATCATCATGTAATATTGTTCTTGCTGTGTATAGTGATCTCCTGGTTCTGCTCATTTCACTCAGCATCAGTTCATGTAAGTCTCTCCAGGCCTCTCTGAAATCGTTCTGCTGGTCGTTTCTTACAGAGCAATAATATTCCATAACATTCACATACCATAATTTATTCAGCCACTCTCCAATTGATGGGCATCCATTCAGTTTCCAGTTTCTAGCCACTACAAAAAGGGCTGCCACAAACATGTTTGCACATGTGGGTCCCTTTCCTTCCTCTAAGATCTCTTTGGGATATAGGCCCAATAGAAACACTGCTGGGTCAAAGGGTATGCACAGTTTGATAACTTTTTGAGCATAGCTCCAATTTACTCTCCAGAATTGTTGGATCCATTCACAGTTCCACCAACAATGTATCAGAGTCCCAGTTTTCCCACATCCCCTCCAACATTGATCGTTATCTTTCCTGTCATTTTAGCCAATCTGACAGGTGTGTAATGGTACCTCAGAGTTGTCCTAATTTGCATTTCTCTGATCAATAGTGATTTGGAGCAACTTTTCATATGACTAGAGATGGTTTTAATTTCATCATCTGAAAATTGTCTGTTCACATCCCTTGACCACTTATCTATTGAAGAGTGGCTGGAATTCTTATATATATGAGACAATTCTCTATATATTTTAGAAGTGAGGCCTTTATCAGAACGATTAAATGTAAAAATGATTTGCCAATTTGATACTTCCCTCCTAATCTTGTCTGCATTAGTTTTATTTGTACAGAAACTTTTTAACTTAATATAATCAAAATTATCTATCTGGTGTTCAATTAGGAGTTCCAGATCTTCTTTGGACATAAATTTATTCCATCTCGGTAAGTCTGAGAAGTAAACTATACTACATTCCTCTAATTTGCTTACAATATCACTCTTTATATCTAGATCATTAACCCATTTAGATCTTATCTTGGTATGTGGTGTTAGGTATGGGTCAAGCCCTAATTTCTTCCATACTAGTTTCCAATTTTCCCAGCAGTTCTTGCCGAATAGTGAGTACTTATCCCAAAAGCTGGGGTCTTTGGGTTTATCAAATCCTAAATTGTCAAAGTTATTGCCTAGATTGTCCTGATGATCTATCCTATGCCACTGATCAACTACTCTATTTCTCAGCCAGTACCAAATGGTTTTGATGACCACTGCTTTGTAATATAGTTTTAGATCTGGTACAGCAGATCTTCCTTCCGGGGGTGGAGCCATGGTGGAGGAGATCAGACAGGAGTCTCTGTAACCTCCTCCAACCTTCCCTCAAACTAACAACTTATGTAGCCTCTAAACTGATTTTGAAGCAAAAAAATCCACAATATTTGGAGGACAACACGATTCTAGAAGAAGATACTCTGGAAGAACCTCAAAACAGGTCTGTTTTAATTGGGCAGGGGGGTGGTCTGCTGAACCCAGACTGCAGCACAGGGAGACCAGGGCAGGGAGCTGGAGCAGGAGCTGGAACAGGAGTTGGAACAGGAGTGGGAGCGTTGTGCTTTTCACACACCTGGGAGTCTTCTGGGGGCCTCTTGGGCAACTCTGTCCTGATTGTGGGCAGGTGGTTTGGAGGGTCTGCCTTTAGTGGGGGGTAGATTGTGAACCACTGAACCCCTGATGAACATCAGACCTAGCTGCCATTATACAGCACCCTAGGGCAATCAATCAATCAGCAGGACTGATCAGCACCAGAAATAATTCAATCAGCTGAGCTGCCCAGTACCTGAAATAATTCAATCAGCAGAACTGCCCAAGGGTGAACTGAAGCAGAACTGCCCAGCACCTGACATAATTCAATCAGCAGAACTGCCCAGTTCCTGAAATAACTCAATCAACAGAACTGCACCAGGGCAAATTAAAGCAGCTGCACCACCTTTGCCTTAAACAGACCTCAGACCTTTAAAAAAAAATGAATAAAAAACCAAAAAGAGCTCTCACCATAGACAACTTTTATGGAGAGAGGGAAGAACAGACCTCAAATCCTGAGGCCCCTAAAGGTAAAGCAACTCCAGAAAAAGCCTCATAGAGTGACATAAACTAGTCTCCATGTCACAAGGCTTTCTTTGAAGATTGCATGAAAAATCTTAAAAGAGAGTTAGAAGAAACATGGGGAAACGAAGGAGATCACTGCAAAATAAAATAGAAAAAATGGAAAAAGAATGCAATGAACAAAAAATGTAAATGGTCAATTGCAAAAGGAACTAAAAACAGTAACTGAAGAAAATAAGACATTAAAAATTAGAATCGAACAATTGGAAATGAATGACTCATCAAGACTTCAAGAATCAGTCGAACAAAACAAAAAAAAGGAAAAGATAGAGAAAAACATGAAATATCTCCTAGGAAAAACAACTGACCTGGAAAATAGATCTAGGAGAGACAATCTAAGGATTATAGGGCTTCCTGAAAGCCATGATGAAAAAAAGAACCTAGACACTATCTTCCAGGAAATCATAAAAGAAAACTGCCCTGATATTTTAGACCCAGAAGGCAAAATACTCCTTGAAACAATCCACCGATCACTTCCTGAAAGAAACCCAAAAATTAAGTCCCCCAGAAATATCGTGGTTAAATTACAGAACTATCATACCAAGGAAAAGATATTACGAGAATCCAGAAAGAAACAATTTAAATATCGGGGAGCCACAACTAGGATCACACAGGACCTAGCAGCTTCTACTTTGAAGGATCGAAGGGCCTGGAATCAGATATTCCGAAGGGCAAAGGAACTTGGATTACAGCCAAGAATAAGTTACCCAGCTAGAATGAGCATTATCTTCCAGGGAAGAAGATGGTCATTCAATGATATAGGAGAATTTCACCTATTTCTACTAAAAAGACCAGAACTGAACAAAAAATTTGATCTACAAACATAGAAAACAAGAAAAAAATAAAAAGGTAACAAGAAAAAAAAAACTCTTGAGAACTATATTTATGTTATAGATACTTATAAAATGAGGTTTGATTTTATGAATCTATTATTACATTATGATTATGATATGATTACTGTGATTTTATGATTATTATGATATGATTATTGTGATTTTATGATTATTATGATATGATAAACTGAAAAAGAAATTAGAGGTAGAAAAGGGATAACA